>JAOSBN010114654.1:0-39457 GCA_027563595.1 Erythroxylum suave
AATCGTCGCCATTCTCGGTCTGATCTTCAACACCACCGTCGCTGCAGTCGCCAGCAGCCGACTCATCTGGGCTGTAGCCCGTGACGGCGTCCTCCCCTTCTCAGGCTGGATCAGCCAGGTCTCAGGCCGCTACGGCAACCAAGAGCCCCGCAACGCCGTCATCGTCATGTTCGCCGTCGCCGCACTCCTACTCTGCACCATCCTCCCCTCTCCAGTGGCATTTACCTCTCTTGTCTCCGCCGCCGGCGTGCCCACCATCACAGGCTACGCCCTCATCTGCTTCGGCCGCGTCTTCATCACACCTCACCGCTTCACCCACGCACGCTGGAGCCTCGGCCGCTTCAGCCGCCCTCTCACCTTCATCGCCCTGGTCTGGAATCTTTACCTCGCCGCCGTGCTGTTTTCTCCGCTGTACTTTCCTGTCACGGCCGAAGGCTTCAACTACTCGCCCGTCATCTTCGGTGGGATTACGATCTTGGGTGTTGTGACTTGGTGGTTCACGCCTGAGGAGAAGTGGTTGCCAGCTGCGAGGTTGGGCAAGTTGAGGGAGATTGAGGACAGTCTTGATCGTGCTGCCAGTCGGGATGATGGTGGGGTCGGCTCTAGTGAGAGGCCTGGAAAGTAGGCTGAGAAGGAGTTCTGGTAGAGTTCAGGGTTGGAGTGATCGTTGTAGGGAGGTGAGTGGTTGACGGGTGATGGTTGACGAGCAAGAGTCTGATGTGTGAGGCTGGTCAGATTGTGTAGAAGAACAGGAGACTACCGAACGAGGAATGTACGAGGAGGCCGAGGTGATAGGGTAAACGTTGGAAGAACTAGCATTGACACATACACGCCGTCTCTGCATAACACATCAATTCATCTCTCATAATCCACATCCCATCCATTGGCAAGCTCATGAAATCAACTCCCTCAAGAAATGCAACTGCTTCCTGCCCTCATCCCCATCCTTCAAATTCCTCTTCTCAATGATCAAATCCACCAGATTCCTCTTCCTCTCCTGCAGAACGCGAATCTTCTCCTCCCACGTGCCCTTGACGACAAAACGGACCAGCCTCACCGGCTTCGTCTGGCCGAGTCTGTGGACGCGCGACATGGCCTGCTCCTCCAGCATGGGGTTCCACTGTGGCTCGAAGAGGAAGGCGTGGTTGGCGGCTGTCAGGTCGAGGCCTTGGCCGCCGCAGGTGATGGAGACGAGCATGACGCGCACGGACGGATCGTTTGCGAGGTCGGCCAGGGCTTGGTCGCGTTTCACGCGGGAGAGGGAGCCGTCGTATTGGAGGGAGGTGATGCCGGCTTCCGAGAGGGCGCCGGAGATGGCGGTCAGGGTTGAGGTCCAGTATGAGAAGACGACGCTCTTTTCGGATGGTGGTAGTCGATGGATCAGGTTGAGGAGTGAGATGATCTTGCTTGATCCGTGGAAGGTGATGGGAGGTGGAGAAGGACTGTCCCCCATCTTGGTTGAGTGTCGCGACAAGCCTGGTGAAAGGCTGGATCTGGCGCTTTGATGGAGGCAATCCCTGCACAGCTGCCTTGAGATCTCTGGTGCTTGTATGGACATTTGAATTGAGGGTTTGAGGAAGTTCTCATCGTCTTCTCCGTCTTCTTGTAAATCCGTGCCGCATTGTGCGCAGTTGATTCCATTTGCTTCCACAAGATCGTCGAATTGGTCAAGTATGGCATCTGCTGTTGATGAATCACCTTGACACTGAGCAAACGTTGGAATTTGACGTCGCAATGGCCTGGTACCATGGTTGCAAACGTATCGCATCTCATTGATTCGTTGGAAGGCGTTGATATATGTGGACGCCAGATTCTGCTCACTGGCTGCAGCGGCCTCCAAAACCTCGATGACTCCTTCTCTAGCACTGTTGTACATCATTCTTTCATGACTAGAAAACTGTACCGTTTCGGTGATCTCATGTCTATCGGGTAATGAAATGATGCTTCGCGGTCTCCGAATTGCAATAGCTTTCATGAGGTACAGGAGCCGCTTCAAAGCAACTTGATCGTTATGCGACTTCCAGGGTCGGAGGAAGTCGGTCTCGAAATCTTTGAATTGATGGTACGGTTCGACTTTGAGAAAGCGTAGGAGACCATACAGATCTCCTAGCCGGTTCTGGATTGGAGTCCCTGTGATACACCAGCGACGATCGCTGGGGAGTGCACATACCGCTTTCGAGACCAATGTTGCTTTGTTCCGTATGACATGTGCTTCATCGAGGATCACACGGCGCCAGGGCGTCGAAAAGAGCACACTTGTACCAACAGCATCCCGCATCTTTTTGTGCTGTCGCCATTCGAGCGTCACCGTGTTGAAAGTCGTTATCACAATATCAAACTTCTGGAGTTCTTTGTTGGTAGCCTTACGATCAGCCCCGTGGAGTATTTTCCACTTCATACAATTTGGCTTGAAATGCTGGCAGATTTGCTTTTCCCAGACTTGTAGCAGCGCAAAAGGTACGACCACCAAAGTTCCGAGTTCCTCTCCGTTAGTAGCTCTCGCCGGAGAGATCTCTAGCTTCTCAATGTCTGCTGCGATCAGCGAGAGCATGGTGCAGGTCTTTCCCAATCCCATCTCATCTGCAAGAATGCCTCCTCGGAATTCGCTAGGTCGAGGTCCTTGTACAGTTCCAGTCAATGTGTTCTCGTATTTAATAGTACCAAACGAGTCCAACCTCCGCTTCCAGATTCCGGCTTTGGTTTCCGCGTGATCCCAACCACTTTCTTGATTCAATAGGAAGCTCAGAGCGATTTTCTGGTGACTATGCAGACGGGAGGATATCTTAGCGGGTTGCTGTGCTTCGTCATAAATATTGTCTGTGTACAAGCCGGCAAAATCCTCTTGCTGAGAGACATCACGATGGGCTCCCGGCCACACGTCCATCAGTTTCAGATCCCCTGTGGTCGATGCTGGACAATCATCGAAAGACAGACAGTGCGGGTTCTTGTACTGCACGTCTAGAAAGCATCCTCGAGGCATCTGAAGGTAGACTTGAGCAGTATTCAACCAATCGCCAACAGCAGAAGCCAAATCTAGTGGTCCATACATGATAGCGGATAGACTTTTCCGGTTATTGATCTTGCTGTAGTTGGTTGGTTGCCTCTTACCAAGATCTTCATGATCTAGATTGGATGGTCGTAACCAGAACTGAAAAGACACCTGTGCCTGGCTTGCTAACGTCCTCAGCAACTCGTGGGTGAATTCTGATAATTTCAGTAGACAGCTCCCATTCCAAGCATCTTGCAAATATGAAGTCCCATCCCACTGTGCTGGTATACTTTCAGATATCGAGCTCCCGATCAAGTCTTTAAATTTGAGATCGTTCAGCATGCCGTAACATACCATGGTGCTATCAACCGAAGTCGTGGAGGCCTTAGAGACATCTGCTGACTTCGTCTGCACAGACATGGCATCTCGTTCATAGTGTCCATCACTCTTGTCATTGAATCCTGTGGCATCGAGGTATATATCAACACCGTAATGCGTCACATCCTGCACGCTGAGGTATGAGCATGGATCAACTACATTGCTCGTTGCGCTTGGACAGGTCTCGTGACCCCGAAGAATAGCTGTTCTCACTTCTGTTGTAGCCACCTCGTCTCCAGCGCACCAGATGTAGTTCTTGTCTAATGCACCTATCGTCCGCGCAGTTCTCGTTCGCGTGCGCGAGTCTTGATCGGTGGGACGGCTGTCAAAGCCAATCGAAAATGTGGGTTGAGACCCATCGCATGGGTTGTCAGCTTTGCTGATCCTTCGTCTCTTTACCGGAGGACCATCATATTCTCGTTCGGATTTGAAATGTCGGGTTATGAGATGAGTGGTATGTTGTGCATCCAACGCGATCCTGTGTACAAGTGAGGGGTTGGCCATGTATGTCTGCTAGCCTGCTAGTGATCTCAGGTCGTGTGCATCCAATGGCGGTATGGGATGGTTTAGATATGATAGGACTCTTACAACCTCAACATGAGGTTACTGATCAACATGCGACACAAGTCCAGCCTCGACGATAGCTATAGCAACAATGCAGGTCTATGAAGACGCACAGGAGGGTTCCTGATCCTCATGTGCGCCTAGACTGATTCTTGCAGCTTGGCCTCAAGCTGACCAGCATGCGCGCGGCTACTCCTGAAAACCTGAAACCTGACAGGTTCCGCCCCTCGCGCCTCGCGACCTTGGATATTTATCTGTCCATCAGTCGCAGGACAGATTGTGGGTAACTCATGAATGAGCTGCAGGTGTGCTATGAGAACTCTGTGAACAAGCTACAGCATCCTCTTTGCTATGGACAACAATGGCGGGATGAGCCCAAGAACGCCACCACACCTTGTGGTTAAAGATGCGTTCAAGAAGTTTGAACTACTGATCCGTCCAGGCGATGATCGCATGTTCAAGCAGACTTCGCTTGAAGATGTCCGGAAAGCAGCATACATCATTTCACGGGACCAGTCGGAACGTAACTGCCTACGAAATCTGAACCGTATCAAACCGTTGTTTGACTTGCTCAATAAGCTTGCAGGACCTATTGAGACGCTGTGCCAGGGTACACCGTACCTGTGCTACATCTGGGTGAGTCGTTAAACTCAGTCTCGATCATACCTAATTGCCAGGACAGGCGCCTATCAAGCTGCTTCTTCAGGTGAGTGTGCCATGGAAGCACCCATGAAACACGAACAACAGATAACGACATAACTTGTAGATTGCAGACGAATACAGCACTGGCTTCGACAAGCTTGTCGACGCGTATGTACAGATTGCGCAACACATGCCCCGCCTCGATCGGTTGAACCAAGCATTCTCTGATCAACCCGACTTTCAATCCATTTTGGCAGACCTGTACAGCGACATCCTCGAATTCCACTCCCACGCTTATCGCTTCTTGCGACGTGGCGGTAAGGTTTTATCGGATCGTACTGGAACATGTTTCTAATGAACCTAGGTTGGAAGATCCTCTTCGATGCTTCATGGAGAAGCTTCGGCACGCGCTTTAATGGAATACTCCGTCGTCTGGATCAAGGCCGAGAGCTACTGGACAAGGAAGCTGCGAGCTTCAACATCCTCGAATCAAAAGACTTTCGTCACAGAATTTTGGAAGACCTAGACAAACGAGAGCGTGAGCGGATTGATTGGCAGATGCGGGATGCGTTGTTGTGGCTAGATTTGAAAGGTCAAGATCGAGAGCAGAAGGATCTAATGGATCATCGTACTGCTAGTCGACAGCCGAATACGTGCACTTGGATCTTGAGTCACCCTAAGGTTACTTCATGGCTCGATGACGAGCAGTTACATTCTTTCTTGTGGCTTAATGGCAAACCTGGGTCTGGCAAGACAACCCTGGCCACCTTTCTCATTGAGGAGACTTCCTTTCCACCTGGAGCGATGACACTTTACTGTCTATGCTCGTATGGATTTGGCAGAAGTGAGAGCAATGCCTGTAGCCTCACCCTCAGGTCTCTTATCGCTCAAATTCTTAGATCCAACCCCGACATGCTTCCATATGTATACGACAACTATGTCAAGGTGGGAGCGGTGAACGCAGTCTCGAAAACAAGAACACTTTTACGTGACTTGCTTCGGGCAAGTGAGATGACATATTTAGTGATCGACGGTATGGACGAGTGTGAACATGGTCACCAAAAACAGATTCTAAATGAGCTGTTCAATTTGACATTGCAAAAGGGGAGCGACGAGTCTATCGCTGTCAAGATCTTGGTGTGTTCACGAGAGACACCAGAGATCGCTCGGAGGCTAGGCAGAGTGCCCAAATTGTCGCTGAACGATGTGAAGGCAGAGGTTGAGCGTGATATCGCCACGTTTGCCAGAGCAAAACTGCTGGAACTCCATGGCCTATTTGATGAAGATCTAATTGCCGAAATTGGTCAAGAGATTGTTCGGAAAGCAAATGGTATGGGTAGAGTTCTTGCATCTCTGCTAGTGGCATCAAACTGATTGCTGTCATAGGCATGTTCTTGTGGGTCCAACTTGTGATGTCTTCCTTGATTGATCAGGGAAGTGTACAAGATTTGAGACGAAGTATCAGCCGGCTGCCTGCCGACTTGCGTGGCGTGTAAGTCAACAAACATGTATGTTGAGCAATTACACTGACAACAGGGCCAAGTTATAAATCTGTTTTGGACCGAATTCTGAGAACCAGTGACGACTATCAGCAGAGACGAATTCAATTTGTGCTTGGCCTACTTGCTTTGAGCTATCGCCCTTTGAAGACATGGGAAGTGTGCGACCTTATCGTTTTCCATGAACAGGCAGATACCATGAACGATCAAAACAAGCTTGCGAAGAATGTCTTGAATGTGTGCAAGCCTTTTATTGAAGAACTGGATGACGGAAACGTCCACATTGTCCATTTTTCAGCTAGAGAGTGAGTCAAAGATCGATTAGCTGGGCTATTACTGATTCAAAAGATTTTTGCTCGAACGTGCCAGCGGACCTTTTGTAGTGCCGGTCAACTTGCATTATCAAATCGCCGCTGCGTGCACTAGATATCTTCTTACATGTGACGGGTTCCTCGAAGACTCTCTGGGTCTGACAACCATTGGTGACATGGCCCGGGGTTATCATGATTTGTTTCCTTATGTCTACGAATTCTGGACAATCCATCTTGAACAAGTGAAGGCGACGACAATGCATTCTACGGATGGCGTGAGAGTCCAAGAGCTGAGCGAGCTGATGCAGAAATTGGCCATTTTCGTACAGCTAGTTGGCGATCAAGGCAGTAATGCTGCCACAGGTTGTGTACCTCAGGATCCGGCTATGTCAGACCTGAGGTTGCCCTTGATTGTTCCTCCGATCATTGGGCGGTACGTCACTTATCGAAACAGACTTGTTCAAAACCAGCGTCAATCGGTCACCAATCATGATGGGCAGACCGAGGACAGCACATTAGACCCGACGGTCCTGACAAGCGCTCACGAGAAGTATTTAAAAGCGTTCGAAAGCTTATTGAATGGTGACTATGATGTCGAGTTGGTATGCTCTGAGATCGACGACTTCAAATCTCGTCATGGAGCAGGGGCGTTCATGTGCAGGTGGACAGGTTGTGTTTGGGCATCTACTGGATTCAGAAAGTTGGCAGAGCGTGAAAAACACGAAATCTCTCACAGAAAGCGCTTCAGATGCCCAGAAGTAGACTGCGATAATGCATTGGGAGGTTTCTCGTCAAAACAAGCGCTCAGATCACACAAGCAGAAGTATCACACTACAATCGCTGACATCGACTTGCCACCGTTCTTGAATCCACATCCAGTCAGCAGGACCCCAGACCATAACCGAAATTACAAAGGCGGCAGATCTGAAGAACTGACATTGGGACCTCTTCAAGATATTGGCAGTCGTGAAGAATTAACCCGAAGTGATAACGTCGTTATCAACCAAAGAGCTGCTGAGCTGGCAAGGTGTACGAGCGCAGGAGAGATGCACAACATCGTTCAGAGAATGGATCGACGAATTCGTGCCAACCTCAATCAGAAAGGGATAGATCCTATAATATACCACTTCCGAATGCTGGCCACAATAGAGTTCTGGGGAGGGAAACTCCCGGTAAGCTTCGTCGATAATGCCAACGCGCATTCTTCCGTCCATGATGAGAACGACCGATTTTCTATTCGAGCCTCTAGCGTTGGGGAGAGGGCCTTGCGTACATCTGGACCTCTTGATGTTGAAGCAACGGATAGCCAGGGAACGTGCACTTCTGAACCACGACTAGAACATGCAGAAGAACAAGCGCAGTTGACACCTGGAGAGATTTCCAACAACACGGGAGCTTTTCTACCATTACCCCTGTCGGAAGCTTATCGGAAAGATTTACAGGACATCTTCCTTGACCAAGACTCCATGTTAGATGAACCGCAACCACATGCTGACTCGCCGTACCGAGAACCTCTCTCAAGTAACCAAACCTCTGGCAGTGGGAGCAAGCCACCTCCATCGCCAACACAGTTGAGTGCAAATTCTAATTCGTCGAGATTGTCAAACTACATCCTCTCAACGCTGCATGGAGATGGGCTATGGACTGGATGGCAGGCCGAAGTTCCGCTACAGGAAAGAGTGGTTCAGATCAAACAACTCGTGGAATCACTCAGACTCCTAGGCCCTCCGGTTGAATTACAGCGCGCCGTCGAAGTCGCACTAAACTTTGAGCGCAAAGAATTCGCTGCACAGCCTACAAAGGAGGATTATCAACGTGAATGTGCTGACAAACTAAGCAAAATCCGGTACCAATGTCAACAACAGCAGCAACAGCAGGGGCTGCGATTCGAAGCCCAGGAAACACAGCTAGCACAACAACAGACTCTGATAGTTCAGCAGAATACGATTGTGGGACCACACCCTAATGCTGAGAGCCACAGAGGCTCGACCACAGAGCTTGCGCACAACAATTCTTCAATGGCAGCTTCAAACTTGAGCACTCGCGGATTAAAAATTCCAATGAGCATTCAAACTGAGCCGACTGGGTTCAGTGAGGCCCAACTGCTCCAAATAACACAGCAGCTAGCTGCACAAGAAGCAGCGCGGCAGCGACCTGACGCTCAGCAAATGCAAGAGCAACTATCGGTTGCACACCAGAATGAGAAAATCGACATAACATCAGGTGACAAGACATCTTTGAGCTTGAATCCTACCAACGGTTCTTCTGGTAGGCCCGCCGCTTCTGTCGTTATTATGTGCTGACATTATTTCAGGGCTCAGCAGTTCTATACTTCAAGACTGGCAAATTCAACTGCTAATGATTGAGGCATCGAGTAAACGTCGGCTCATCGAAGCCAGGAGAGCTTTACAAGCCCCCCATACCAAGACGGAATGACCCCCGTCTACCAGACGTGGCTCGTCAAGTCAGAATAGGGTATCGACCGTACTCTACGGGAGAGTGAAACACTGCAGCAGCGAATCCGAGGCTATCATGCCCGGCCTTGGGAGCCTATATCACATGGTTAATCATGTCCACATGATCTTGACATCAGAGCCGTCGAGAATGGAGAACAGCCTCGGATAACAGTCATCCGTTGACTTCTCATGGTCGATTCCACAATTGGCCATGCTGATTGCTGGGTGCGACAGCCGCAAGAGAGATAGATCGAACTGAATAGCGTTCTGCATAGATCTAAGATTGTCTTGCCCTATACATGTAGTGATCAATCACTTTGAAGTAAGGTTATCACTGTCAGCACATGTTTGCGTGGCCGCCTGGACTGACTGAGAAGCTGATCACCGAGGAGATCTAGCGAGTAGAAGAGAGGACAAGACAATTCAACGATGTTGGAGCATACAAAGTCCACGAATCGATGTCCTGCCAAGAGCAGTGGACGGAAGATGAGAAATGCGACGTGTTCAGAGGTAGGCAAACTCGCTGTCGACAAGACAAGATCTATTGGAATACTGCGTGCCATAAAACAGCCCTCACTAGGGACAAATATAGCCCAACCATAGAGTGTCTGTCCTATTCGATACAGTAGCTTACCCGAACCTCGGCACCCTCCCTCCGCAACTCCAACACCGTCACCCGCAAAAGCAGCCTCCAACACCACCACCACAGACACCCACAACACGATGCGTCAACGACACCTATCCTCACCGCACCGGCACCCTCTCTCGCAAACCTCACCATGGCGCTCAAAGCCTTCACCATCCCGCCGACCTCCCTAACAAACCCAACGAACACAACAACACTCATAACCGGAGGGTCCGCAGGGATCGGCCTGCAAACAGCCCTCCTACTACACTCACTCCCAAACAACAACGTCGCGATCCTCGACCGCTCACCACCCTCTCCCTCGACGCCATCATCCCTCCTCACCTCCCCACGCTTCCTGCACATCCCGTGCGACATCACATCGTGGACGTCGCAGCGGACTGGCTTCGCGACCGCAGCGGCCAAGTTCGGGCGGATCGACCACGTGTTCGTCAACGCCGGCATCGCCGAGTACAGAGACCAGTTCTTCGCCGACGAGCTGGACGCGGATGGCGAACTGGCCGAGCCGGACCGGCGGACGGTGGACGTCGACCTCCGCGCCGCCGGTGACACTGTCAAGCTGGCCGTGTGGTGGTTGAAGAAGAATCCCGGGCGGGGTGGGGGCAGTGTGGTCATGACGGCTAGCTTGGCCGGGTACCTTGCGAGTGCTGGGGCGCCGTTGTACAGTGCTGCCAAACATGGTGGGTGATCTGCTGACGAGAGGGTGATCTGTGCTGACAGTGAGTGATAACAGGGATTGTGGGGCTGATGCGGGCGCTGAAGAACGATCTGGCGACGTTGAACATCGCTGTCTCGGTAGTTGGGCCGGGGATCACGCTGACGGATATCGTTTCGGGACGGAAGCCCGGGCAGTCGCTGCAGGAGTGGGCGAAGGACATGAGGAGTCACAGTGTGCCGATTAATGATCCGCAGGAGATTGCGGCGGTGGTCGTGTGGTTGATGAGTCAGGGCATGGAGGCCAATGGGAAGGGGATCCTCATACAGGCTGGGCAGTGCTTTGATGTCGAGGCGGGAATTGCGAAGAGTAGGGGTGTGTGGATGGGAGAAGAGATGCTGCGGTTATTCAGGGGTGGGAGGAAGGCACCTTTGTTTCCGAATAAACTGTGAACGATGATACCATGCGAGCATCATGGCTGATGTATGGCAGGGAGAACTATGTAATGTCTAATCTGTGGCCCTGCGATCAAGCGTGTGCGTGACCATTCGTCTTTCCGACATCGCTAACCAGATCGTTCAGTCGCTTGCTCACATCCTGAATGATCCTCCTTGCACCTTCAAAGTCAAATAGAGTTGTTGGCGCTTGAACACTGATATCTAGATTGTCGTCCTTGATAGTTGCTTCCAAGTCCATCATCGGATAGTCATACGCATCTCTGACTGCGTTGTTCTTGAGAAGGAGCCCATTTCCGACATCGTCTTCAAACCTTCGAACCTCGTACTGTCTCTCGATGTTTTCAGACTTCTCGCCAGTGACAACCTGTGCTGCATTGTGATTGTCGTCAGCCTTGTCTGGTAACCACTGACGCAGAAGGTTGATCCAGACATCAACTTTGATGGGCTTCCCAAGCCAGTCCTGCAATTCCCATAGACTAACTTGGCTTCTTCCGTGCTCAGAGATGTCTCTCATATCGTTCTGAATACCCCGAGCAATCTCCACGAGCGTCCTTTGGAATGGGCGACGAACCCTAACGGGAGTGAAACTTAGCGTTGGCGCAGCAAGGCCTTCCGAGAACTCTGAATTCCGGTTTGCCATGAACACGCCAACCAGCACATCATTGACAATCTCATCGTTTTCGCAATGTTCGCGAAGCATGTGTGCATGCGTGACAGAGTATCCAGCTAAGAATAGAGATTGAATTGAGACTTGGTTCCGTCGAGCAAATGCTCGGACCGCTGACATCTCCTGAAGCATATCTGTCCTTACAACGTGAATCTGCTTAACAGGTGTTGATTCCAGTCCAGCCTTGCTCGAAGGAAGAGATCGAGCTTTCACGCCACCGAGGTAATCTGTCCAAAATGTGCGTTTGTCACCAGAGGATGCAACCTCTGACAGATAACTGGAGAAGGTGTTAGCAGCACTATTCTTCGGAAGGGAAGGCTCGTTGATCAAATCTTGGTAAGTTGCAATGAGCATTTTGATCGAGAATCCGTCATAAAGTGCGTGGCAGAACTTCAATGCGAGGTTGTAGTGATCTTCTCCTGCTTTCTGTGCAAACAAAGCGCATGGTGCGCGCACAGACTCTGAATCTGAGCCACCTTTCCCGTTCGCTTCTTCGTCGAGGTCTGACACAGAGCTTACATCGGTGAAAGAAGGTTTCACAGATTTCAATGTGATCTGAATGATAGGATTCTTTCGTTGGCCTGTTGCTATGAATATCGTGCGCAACATAGGAGATCTCTGGACGAGAGCCGCCCAGGCAGAATGTAATCTAGCAACATCGTTGCATCCAGAAACGGAAAAGTCGAGTGAAGAATAATAGACGCCTTCATTTTGCCACCGCGAGAGCAATAGCATCTGGCCAGCTGTGGCGGGGAGAATTTCCTCGACATTCTCTGGATCTACTGACTCCGTCGCTAACAAGGTCTCAATGTCAAGGTCGACCATGATACCATTTTGTGAATGCTTCTGGTGTCCATTCAGCATCGTCAACGACGAATCCTGAAGAAGCTTCACGCCGTTTGCGTCAGACACAGGTCCTTTGCAAACCTCTGCCATCTTCCGAATAGAACCGGCAGACAGAATTTCATTCACGCTAATCTTCAGTTCCTGCTTGCGTAGTAGCGAAGAAACTTTGATTGTGCTTATTGAATCCAGGCCCAAACTCAATAAATTTGAATTTTTCGTTATCTCATGGACCTCGAGCTTTGCAACATCCGCGACAATCTTTCTGATCTTTTGCTCTGTTGTAGACCATTCTTCTTCTTCTTCGTCATTGAAATCGTCCTCTTGTTCCGATACGCCATTTGCTACCGCTTGCGGCGTTGGCAAGTAAATTTCTGGAAGGCCGCAAAGACGCATCTTGTTGTCAATGTATTCAACAATTGGGCTTCCTGGTGATTTCAGTATTGTCTCAAGAACTGAGTCCAACATCTCGAGCAAATTCTCGGTCTCACTACTGCTGAGGTATGAGTCTTCGCATGCTGTTCGCCAAATGAGACCCGAGAGACCCACTTCAGCTTCTACGCATACTGGATACTCAACATTCGAGGCACTTTCAACTGAGGTGTAGAGTTCCGCACCACAGACCGAGTCATCCTTTACTGATTTCTGGAAGATGAACAAAGTGTTGAAGACATCCCTGGGACTTCCACTAGACGTGATGGCTATCGCTTTGCGCATAGGGAAGTGTTGATGCTCTGAGACAGACCTGAGGGTCTCTTGGACGTATTGCACCATTTCAGACCTGTTTCCATGCAACACCGAGCGTGATATCACCGTATTCATTGTGGGGAACACAACCTCGTTAGTAGTTTCGTCGGTCCGTCCTGACTGTACCTGACCAAAAGTAACGTCTAGCTGCCTGGTATGATGAGCGAGAACGACAGACCATATCGTTTGGCACAATGCTGCTACCGTAACCTTGATCTGCTTGCAGAAATTATGCACAGCGTCAAGTGGCATTCGTGATATTCTCTCTGATCGGTGAATGATACCATTATCTTCTCGTTGCAAAGGCAGTAGCGTGACCTTCGTCTCGGCCAACGTCTGACGCCAGAAATCCAAAGAGGATTGGTTGGAGCTCTGCAAAACGTTTGACAAGACTGGCTTGTACGACGCAAAATCGACATCGGCTCCCCGATATATTCTCTTGATGGCATCGTGAATGAGGCCTAGCGACCATCCGTCATACATAGCGTGTGGTAATGCCAAAACCAAATATCGAGCATTCGGATCTGCTTGGCCCAAGACCACGATGAACCTGGAGCCAGGCAACTCGTCGAACGTTCTCCGGACATCATTGCGGATATCTGCGATAAGCTTGGTGAGATCAACGGTTTGTGCTTGAATTTCCTTGACTCTCACGCTCACTGCGGGCATCACGATCTGTGCCACTGTACAGTCGATGGCTGGATCGTCAACTTCAACGAACCTCGTCCTAAGGATTGGACACATCTCAATGATCTTTGTCCAAACACGTCTGAGGGTAGATACGTCTGTTGTTTCATTAAGCTTGAGTACGTCGAAATTGAAGTAGCGCTCGAAATTGCTGTTCGTCATGTCTGCAATCATTGCTTCCTGTAATGGAGTGCACGGCAGTACCTGCTCGACACTGGACAGATCCAAGCCAGCGCCAGCGAGAGCGTTTCTAATGCATGTACACGTACGCTCGAGGTCGTGATCGTCATGTTCGGGGTCTTTCAGCGTCTCTTTCTCCTCGATAGATGCAGCGATACCATTCACGGTGAGAAGTCTCATTACCTGGCTTACTGGTAGATGGACACCTACACTGCGCTTCAAACGTGACGACAACTTGACAGCATCAATACTGTCAAGCCCGAGCTCAAATATCGAGGTACTTCCATGAATGTCCTTTGGCGACACATCTGCAAGGCTTGCGATTTGCTCTTTGACTTTTTCCATGATATCCGAAGATGAGTCGATAGCTAGACCGTTCTCATCCTTATAGTGGCTATGTCCGTTGCCGTTGGAGTCTTGGTCGATGGTTCCATCAGCGGGTTCGTTAGTGATAAATTTGAGGTGATGTTCGTCAACTGTGATATCGCTCATTCCTGTCATGCAAACTGGTAATTCAACATCTTCACACACCAATCGTATTGTACGATCTAGTCTTCGAAGAAGTTCTGTCGATGCCTGCTCATCTGATATATGGGCCTGGCAAGCTAAGGTCAAGTTAAACCCGCCATCCATTGTTTGTTCAACTTCAAGAGACATCGGGTAGTCTGCTTCAACGACTTCATCGCGTGGTGTCCAAGGAGGATTCATGCTACTCTGCTGCGGCATTTGCCTTTGAAATACAAATAGGTTCTCAAACAGAGGGCCAGTGTGATGATATTTGCGAGTCCATTTCTGTACGTCTCGTAGTGGTGTATGCTGATAAGACAATGCAGCAGTGTTAAATTCATGAGATTTATAGATCGCACTCCTCCATGTGTCTTCTCTTCCGATTGGCAATAAGAAAGGTATTGTGTTGAACAGAGGTCCAATGACGCTGTCCATCCCATCGAAACCTGCAGACCGACCAGAGACAACCATGCCAAGTATGATAGGTCCAGACATCGTGTCTTGAAGGAGCGCCGCCCAACAGGTTTGCACGAGGGCCTGATGTGTCACATTCAATCTCCTCCGACAGTCTTCAAGCCCTCTGACCGGCTCCATACGATGTACCACAAATGTATCTTCACAAGCTTTCGTAGGAGAAAGTGGCCGAAGCTTGGCCAGGGATATTTGATTCAACGTGGAAAGATGTTGGACCCAAAAATCTGTCGCGCCTTTGGCTTCGTGCAAAGGACCGTATGGCAAAGCCTCCGAATATGACGGACCGTAATTGATGCCGGGTTGACCATGATACTCGCCAATGACCGCTTTCATAATCAATGGTAAGCTGTTACCATCATAAAGTGCATGAAACATGTGGAGACTCAATACTCTGCCTCTTGGAGTTGTCGAGATCACGAGCTCGAAAGGACGAAGGATTTGCTGCTTGTTAGAAGTCCACCACTTTCGATACGCCCGATCCAGCATGTGATCGAGCTGTTTCCCATCTTCTGCCTTTTGCTGAATCCATGGAAGTTCTGTATCATGCAGTACAACTTGAATGAACCCATCATCAGTCAGGACAAACTTGGTACGCAGTATCTGGATTTGATCGTGTGCAGATTGACAGGCTTCCCGTAGTTTCTCTTCATCAACATCATCGTTCAGATTGAAGCTGAATGCAGCAAAATATAGGCCACGGTCGGACTCGAGGGATCGAGATATGATTCCGGCTTGTAGAGCCGTACATGGTAGTATTGCTTCAATTTGCTCACTCTTGACTGAGAGCGAGGATCTCGCTAATGACAGATAACGGTGTCGATAAGCAGAAATCTTCTGCAAAGCCGCTCTTACAGATCCATCTGGTATGGAGGAGTCTGTCCCTCTGAATATACTCGCCAGTCTCACGATTGTAGGATTTTTCATCACCACTGACGGGCTAGCCTTTTTGTAACCGGCGGCTCTGAGAGCTCTGCAAAAGCTTATGACAGAAATCGAATCGAGGCCTAACTCAAAGAAATTTGTCGAGGGTTGTGCCTCGTGATCGCCATCGCCAAGTATATGGGACAAGATCGCCGTGATTTTCCTAACATCCATATCGTCTGTGCTTGTCGAGAATTCTCTGTTGTCGTCGACCAAAGCCTGGAGCACACTCAACTTAGTACTGTCATACAGCGCCTTCAGCTGTCTGTTCTCCACCTTGTTATTGGCAGACAATGGCATCTTGCTGATTAACAAGACGTGAGTCGGAATCATGTAGCCTGGAAGCTTCTCAGCACAAGCATTTCGCAGCCTGAGAATGAAATCCTTTGCTCTTAGATCCGTCTGGAGAGTCAGCTCTATCTCATCGTTTTCCGACTTGCGCTCAGATACAAACGATACAAGCTGGTCCTTCTGCTGCTTGGGATGAGTGAGCACCAATGTGTATACATCGTCAACATTTTCATCGCTTTGCTTTATAACACTGTTGATCTCTCCAACTTCAAGTCTTTGCCCTCGTAGCTTGACCTGGTCGTCTGCACGACCAAGAAAATCGATTGATCCATCAGACAGAATGCGCACCAAGTCGCCAGTCCGATATGCCTTCTGTTCCGCCACGCGGATGAAACGCTGTCTGGTGAGCTCTTCCCTTCTCAAGTAACCATTTGCCACAAGGCTTCCGGTCACCAGGAGTTCTCCGATGCCGCCTCTTATCACAGGTTTTGTGGGATCTGAAGGTTGAGTCACGAGGATGCCAACAACATCAAAAGGCCATCCGATATTGCTTGGCCTTCCGTTCTTTGGCACTTTGCGGTGCATGGTAACTCCTATAGTGGCTTCTGTAGGTCCATAAGCATTATGAATAGCACCAGATTCGCCCCATGCTTCGATTATGTCTCGACGTAGCATCTCTCCACCAGTGACGAACACTCCTCCTGCCAGAGATGGGACGTCTTCCGGCGCCAGTAGACGAGCTAGACTGGGTGTGAGGTCGATATGTGTTATTTGAAGTTTGTCAATCATTCCGGAAAGATCTTGCAAGATTAGATCACGGCTGGCCTTTACGACGGTAATTCCCACAAACCAGCTCCAGAAATGCTCCATGATTGACACATCGAAATGATATGAGGCAAATTGAAGCCATTTCGACCGATCATTGTATGCATACAGCTTCTCAAAACACATGAAGACTTGTATGACATTCTCGTGGGTGACCAAGCATCCCTTTGGTGTGCCTGTTGTACCACTGGTATACAAGCAGTAGGCCGTTTCTTGAGAATCGATTGGGCGATCAAGATGTATTGCGCTGGTCGGGTACTTATTTAGATCTTCGGGCTCTAAGATTGCCACAATATCGCTCGAGACTGATCTGAGGCCTTCGGCTGCTGAACCACCTGATAGCAACAAGGACGCTTCAGAATCCTGCAAAATAAATTTCTTTCTTTCGATTGGGGCACCCGGGTCCAAAGCCAGTAATCCACATCCTGCCTTTGAGATACCTAGCATCGCAAACGCAGCTTCAGGGCACTTGTCAAAACAGATTGCGACGAGCGCACCTTGCTTGATGCCGCGTTGCCGTATAAGGTGGGCGAGTCTGTTTCCCTCCGCGTTCAGTTGCTCGAATGTCCAGTTGAGCACTTCAAGCTGTGGAGTACTCGCTTCGGTGACAAATTGTAAAGCTGTCTTTGTTGGATGGGTCTGCGCCGTCATCTCAACTGAGTGATGTAAGAGTGTTCGCTCTGACGGTAACGAGACGTGGACTGCAGGTGTTATGGAGAATAAGTGCGGATCCGCTTCTCCGACGACAGGTCTTATGGTCGAATCGTCTCCGAATATCAACTGATGCAAAAGGAAATGATACTGATCTACCAGAAGCATAGCTTGGTCGGAGTGCATGTAATCTGACTGGTAAAACACCGAACATTCCAATCCTCCAGACTCACTTGCTTCTAGCTCGATTGACACTGGGTACTCAATAGTCAAAGTGTTATCCTCAAATTCAAATTGCGTTTCAGTATTGATACGAGCATGTGATGGCTTCTGGAAGGTAAAGATTGTATCAAAAAGTGTCTCGCCCGCAAACCCCATCAATTTCTGGATCTTGTTGAGCGGCATAAATTGATGCTCTTGAACGTTAGCGTTGAATTTCATAAGCGCACGCATATTCTCGAGGCAAGGTGCTGTGCTATGCACAATGGTGGGTACGGTGGTGATCATTGGGAAGCTGACATCTGTCGAGTGCTCATGAACACGGCCGTTGAGGATAGTACCAAAGGTGACAACATTTTCGCCTGTCAGGGCCGCAAGGAGGTATCCCCATGCCATCTGTGCAGCGGCTTGCAAAGAGATCTCGGCTGTTTGACAACCCTTCTCCAGATTTAGGAGGGAGGAAGCTGATGTTCTTCTGACAACACAAACTCCGTGGTTCTTATCGAACAAAGGATTCATCACCGGGAATCGGCTCGGTGTCGCTCGTGTTCCATGTTGTCGCCAAAATTCCTCGGTTGACTCGTGCTGTGTACCTCCTGCCAGCAGCAGTCTGGCTAGATGTGGTTCACAACTCAAGCTTGTCGGTAGACGTTTACCATCGTAAGCAAGAGCTAAGTCTCTCAACAACACTTCAAGAACCTGTGCATCGTACAGGGTGTGGTGGGCAGAGAAATGAAATTGATTCTGCCTGGGCGAAATCAGCACCTGCCAGGGGGGATCATGGAATTTCTTTGCAGCAGATTGCATGAATCGTGCTCTTTGGGCGCTCTGGTCATACGTGCTCTCCCATATCACTTGCACCGGGAGCACTAGAGATCTTGCGTAATATGTCACCATCGCGATGGGATGTTCGGGGATGTCAAGTTGCACAAAACCTGAACGCAGTATCTCGTGAGTTGAAACTAGTGCATCCCATGCTTCCAGAAATCGATCCACGTCGAAAGCTTGAGGTAGTTGGTACGTAAGGTGATTGAAATATAGTTGGCCGGAGGACTGCGTTGTTTGCATGATCATGCTGGATTGTAGAGGCGAGGCTGGTCGAATAGAAGCAATCCTTGTACCTGGTATACTGTGTTTGGAGATGATCTCACGACGACGTTCTCTGTCAAACCCTTCAAAGTCGAAAATAGCATCATCTTCGCTCTTGGTCTCTGGCGCCGAGCGCAGGACATTATCAAGAAAGGTACTCAATTCTTCGATTGACGGGTAGCGGAGAACATGGCTTGCCTGTGTGCGGAACCCTTTTCGTTTCAAAATATGGGCGATTTGTATCGCGCTAATACTGTCAATACCGAGTTGGTAGATGGAAGCATCGGGATTCACATCGTTAGGTGGCAATCCGCAGAACTCGCTATAGATTTGCTGTAACATTTCGGTCGTACCAGTACTCATGTCACTATTCCTTACCCGCGGCGCAGCTGATTTCACTTCGTTGCTCTCTCGCAGAGCTTGGGTTAAAGCGCGCTTGTTGACTTTTCCTGAAGGAGACAGAGGCAGGCGATCAATGAAAATGAAGATCTTGGGTATCATGTATGGTGATAATGTGCTCGTGAGGTGGTTGTAGATCGCGCATCGTATGTCCTTCGGATCAGAATTCTCGCTATAATC
Organism: Erythroxylum suave; assembly: GCA_027563595.1. Taxonomy (NCBI): domain Eukaryota; kingdom Viridiplantae; phylum Streptophyta; class Magnoliopsida; order Malpighiales; family Erythroxylaceae; genus Erythroxylum; species Erythroxylum suave. The sequence goes on from JAOSBN010114654.1 coordinate 19,279, forward strand.
TTTCAGCACCACGAATGTCACAAGCTGGCTCTTTGACTTGTCAGTGACTTTGAGAATCTGAGTGCAAGCACGATCTATGGCCGAGTGCGACTCTTGTACCGCTTTGTCGACCTCGCCAAGTTCAACGCGTTGACCTCGGACCTTCACTTGGTCGTCAACACGGCCGATGAACTCAAAGTTACCGTTTCCCAACAATCTAACCAAGTCGCCAGTCCGGTAAAGTCTCTGTCCATGTTGAAAGATAAACCTTTGTTTGGTCTTCTCTTCATCTTTGTAATATCCTCGCGCGACTTGACCGCCACCGATGCAAAGCTCACCAATGCCAAGGATGGGTACTGTGTCGGTCGAGTCATTGTGTAGAAGTACGAATGACGTGTTACTGAACGGCGTACCAATCACGGAGGACTTGACGTTGCGGTCGACGGGAAACAAAGTGACCATTTGAGCTAGAATTCGTCAGCTAACCGGATAGGTGTATCCAGCCGTTCGGCATACCTGCTTCTGTTGGACCATAGGAGTTGACGAGTCTGCCTTCCCATGGCTCAACCAAAGATTGTGGCAAGGCCTCCCCAATGCAGTACATCCATTTAATTCCGGGAACCTCCTTAGGGTTCAATGTTAGTGCCACAGATGGGGTCAATCCCAGTAAACAGACATCCATTTGGTTGATAGTGTCGGTCAGGCTGTTGTAAATTAGTGTGTCGGGGGCGGAGCACAAGCATATGCCTGTAGTCCACGCGAAAAATGTTTCAAAGTAACACATATCGAAGGTGACGCCGGCTTGTTGCAAAATTCGACTTTGGCTTGTCCATGGAACAAGTTCGCGTGTAGCACAAGCAGTTTGTACAGCATTGCGATGCTCTAGGCTGACCGCCTTAGGACGGCCTGTGGAGCCGGATGTATACCTGCAAGGCTGTGAGTTTGCTGTCCAAGCTGGACATCGCATAACACTTACATCTGATAACAAAGGTTTGATGGTGCGGTCGGCGGTCTTGGAGTTGGTCTCTGGGTTGCATCCACATCACAGTGGCTTTGAGTGAGTGGAGTGATATCCAGAGTCTTCATTCCGGGACACCAAGACATGTCCTGTCCCTTAGTGTGCAGGACAACCTTTGAGCCGAGTTCGGCGAGCATGAAGCTTTGCCTGTCAGGTGGGGAACCCGAGAATGGTGTGAAAGTACCCCCTGCCTTAAGTACTCCCAGTACACAAGCATAGAACGCTGGACTTTTGGATACGCAGATCGGTACTGAGTCCTCGACCTGAACATCGTAATCGGTAATCAATACGCTAGCAATAGAGTCCGCAATTGAGTTGAGCTCCGAGAAAGTCCACTTAGTCCTAGAACTATCCTCTGATAGGTAATCGAGTGCAATGCTGTTTGGCCGTGACATCGCATGCTCTTCAAATGCGGAGTGTACTAATTGTCCTCTGCTGCATTTCGCGATACTGTATTCCAGGTTTGAAGTAGAGTGTCTGAGTTTGGAATTCGGGTTCCAGAACACGAATCTTGACGAAGGATTGTGATGAACGAAAATGATGGATTCTTCAAGAGCATCTAAAACATGTGGGGTATCATTTAACATCAAAATAGAACTATGACCTGTTAATAACTCCGTTCGATGTTGCAGGTTCTGTAAGAACCAACCTCCGAAAATGCATTTTGAGCAGACATGACTGCTGTGCCTCAGCGTCACGATTGACAAACTCTATAATAATGTCGTACTAGCATCTATAGTCAGATCTCGCAGTGGATAGTGTGTGCATGGGCCATACCTTGTCATCACACATCAACTCTACTACCGAGTTTGGAGCCGAGTTCTCATTGATCAAAACCAGGACGGTAGACAGAGAAGCGCTGGAGGGTAGAGACAATTCCTTGAGGACATCCTGAGACGGCAGTCCAAAGTCGTTGGCTTCCTCCAGTCTTTTCCGCACACGACAAAGTATCTCGCTGTTGTCTGTCGTCCTGTCAAAGGAAAGCCGCAATGGTCGAGCCGATTCGTGAATGCATGTTTCGGTAGTCGCAGTGTGATCCACGAGGTAGTGTAAACAAAGGTCCAAGTCCCCTGTGTACAGACTCAACAGCTTGATGCATGCGGCTAGGTAAAGAGTCGTTGCTGATGGTCTTGAGACGGATTCATTGAGCTGCACGGTCCTCTCAACCTGCTGGAAACCGGACAGTTGACTTCGTGCTGCAGGCGATTGCCCTGTCAGATCTGGAAAGCAGGTGGGCTCGACATCAGCAAGCTGAGCGCGCCAATAATTATCAGCCATCTCGTCATAAGTGTGAGTGGCTTCGTGAGGATTCGACAATGAAAAGGTCTGGTAAAGAGACACCCAGAAGGACGGAATTGACAATGGCGGCACCGACTGGAACTCAGCTTCATAGACGTCCCAGGTCAGCGAACGCCCGGTACAGGAATTAACGACATCGGTGACACAGCAAACGCGCCTCCCCAGCCAACAGTGCCATATCCTTTGGAGCGACCCATGAGGCTAGACAGGAACACTTTGCACCATCGCGTGCAGAGAGCCCACCCGCCTGGGTTCGGACTCGATGACGCTTATGCAAATGCAGCAGCTAGAGCCTGAGCACGGGCACGACGTCGACGAACGGCGGTCCGAGAGAGAATGTGCGCGTGGATGTGCTCATCCTGTTGTTGCAGGGTGTGGTTGTTCGTGTGGTGACGCGCAGCAGAGAGGCTGCCCGATCGCCCACCCGCCATGCACCAACGGCGCAGGTGCAGATGCAGAAAGTGAAATCAGGTGCGGTGTCGGGTGAGCGAACTCGGGTGGAACGCGTCAAAGCAGCAACAGCGCGCCACGCCCGATCGGGGCTGGCGGCCATTCGCGTCCACGTCAGGCTAAAACGAGATGTTCATCTCATGTCAGATCTGTGACGAGCAACAGCTGGAGTCTTCAGACTTTTCACTCCAATTGCCGCAACCATGACTACGGTGGTTCTGTTCTGTCAACGCTCCACGCCGGCGATGTCGTCACTCAGCTCTCTGTCTGCCCAGACAGCCACTGCGATGGCGAACCCGTCAGCCATATCCCGCACGCCGTCCAGGTACACCAATAAGCTGCCATCCAGCTCCCGTTAGATCCCTGGCCGAACCATAACTTTTATGACAATGAACAATGCTCACCGCGCATTGCTGGGCGTCGAACTCTATCACCGTCCGATGGAGCTGCCGACAGAGCCTCTGCCACGAATGACACTCGGTGTCTCGCGTTCGGTGGGAGGCTACTCTTCTTGCGGTGCCCATGGCATTGCTCCCCGACCACTGGCGCCCACGCTTGATCGTCCGAGTGCAGTGTTGTATGTCAATGAATCCAGCGTGCTCAAGCTTTTAGATATATCCATGGTGGACCACCCAACCGGGTTGTTCGATTGCCTGTTATGAAGCAGTGATGGAAGAGAGGACATGTCACTGAGCCTGGAACCACGACCAACCGCTGGTCGCGACGCTGGGTCATGGCTGTCCTGGGTGCGCGACAAGAACCCTTTTCAGTCCTCGTACTGGGCCCTGTACACCACACTCGACGACCATGAGTCGAGACTGCTGCTCGCACTGGGCTTGCTCTCAGCCATCGCGGCTGGGGTTCCGCTGCCTTTGATTGCTGTGACTTTCAAAGGCATCATCGGTAACTCTTCTCTTCCTTGAAAATTTGGAGGAGACTGCGCTGACAAACACTATCAGAGTCCTTTCCACCAGAAGAGGACGCTCTCGATCGCGCTGTGTATCAGATTGTCGGCATTGCGTTCGCCTATTTTGTCGTCACTTTCACCTGGAGTGTGGTTTGGGGAGAATTGGGCAGGCGAATATCACAACGCCTGCAGAACAAGCTCGTCGACAAGGTCCTTGGCCTTGACCAGGCATTTTTCGATATCGACCCTTTCGACATAACTAGCGTTTTGGTCGCCGATACCCAAACCATTCAACGCGGCACGTCCGAGAAAGTAATCGTCTTGTGATCCGTTCAGGTGCGCAGTGTCACTTACAGAGTACAGGTTGGCTTGTTTGTACAGAGTTGTAGCTATTTTGTGGCGACATTCATTACAGGCTTCGTGCTCAATGCAGCACTGACCGGTGTGCTATTTGCTGCCATCGTACCCGTGTATGTGACATGGATCTTCTTTAAGGCTGCTGGGCGCTAATCTATGAAAGCATCATCCTGATCACTTGGACGGGATCTTCGTTGATATCCAAGTACGCTACCAAAGCAACGCAATTTCTCGACCAAGCAGCAAGCGTAGCGGAGGGTGCTATTCGATGCGCTCTTGTCGTACAAGCATTCGATGTCGCCGATAACCTGTCAGACAGACACGCCCACTACCTCAAAGCGGCCACGCGTCACGGAATCCGGAAAGTGATGGTCAGTGCAATTATGCTAGCACTGGTTTACTGGGCTTGCTACTCTCTCAATGCGTATGTGCTCGATTCATCGGCATTCCGCTCGTTTCTGACTAATTTTAGGCTCGCTTTTTATTGGGGATCGCGTTTGGGAGGATCTTCTGGTACAATCTACGCGGTCGTCTTCTTAGTGCTCGACGCCTCATTCGTTTTCAATCAGGTTGGACCATTCATTCAAGTGTGCTGGGCTGGTCCGCTATGACAGGATTTACGCTGACTAGCACAGACTATTGCTCTTGCGGCAGGAGCAAGTACCAAAGTATTCGAATTACTCAGAAGAGCAGACACTACAATATCTGTTTATTCTAATGCCGGAACGCAGCTCAATTATCGCGACCTCAATCAGGATATCCAATTTCACGACGTTGAATTTCGCTACCCTGCGAGACCGACTTCCCAGGTCCTCAATTCAGTGAGCTTCACCATTCCTGGTGGTCGATCAACAGCTGTTGTTGGACTATCTGGATCTGGTAAAAGCACAATCGCAAGTCTTGTCGTTCGGCTCTACGATCCTGTCGCAGGAAGTATCTGTATCGGAGGTCAGGATATTCGAGATCTCCATCTACCGACTCTAAGATCTCATATCGCTGTAGTTCAACAAAATCCTGTAATATTTTCGGGAACGATACTTGACAATATACGGTGTGGGATCGTTGACAGCAGCGATTTGACAGAAGATCAAGTACGCCAGCGGTGCGTGAAGGCGGCGGAAGATGCACATTGCGATTTCATTCAAAACCTGCAAGATGGAATACAAACGTTCGTTTCCAGCTCTCAAGGGCTTTCGGGTGGCCAACGCCAGCGCATATGCTTGGCCAGAGCTCTAGCTCGTAAACCTGCCTTGTTAATTCTAGATGAACCAACCAGTGCACTAGACTCGTGGTCAGAGCAGAAGATTGAACAATCTCTCATGGAGATTAGGGAACGGACCGATACGACCGTCATCACGATTGCGCATAGACTAGCAACCATCAAGAACTACTCTAACATTTTGGTCATGGGAGATGGACAAGTTTTAGAACAAGGATCCCACGAAGAGCTACTCGAACGGGTAAATCATGAATCATTCCTGATCGTCATCGCCGATGAGCCCAAATACTGATGCTTACAGGGTAAACATTACAAAGCGCTGGTCGAAGCACAGCAACTTGAGCAAGTGATCGAGCACGACACGACCATCAGAGCCTCCGTTTCTGAGAAGCAGGGTGGATACACGACTTTCCTCTCCTCTGAAGACACCAGTCTTGAAACGATGACTGACCAAGTCTCTGATACAGAGCCGCAAGACAAAACACGACTCAAAACAAAGGTTTCCGATCTCAGTCTACTGCATCATTGTTTTCAATTTCTACGTCCCGAGAGAGCACTACTCTTCGCTGGTGTCTTTGCAGCCGTGATCCAAGGTGCAGTCGTCATTGGCGAAGCCATTGTCTTTGGTCACCTCGTCAGTGTTCTTAATGAGATCCCAGACAGAAATCTCTTGTACGAAAGAGTCGACTTCTTCTGCCTGATGTTCTTTGTCATCAGTCTGATTGCGTTCTCGGCAGCGGCAGCAAACGGCATATGTTTTGGGGTTGTGTCCGAAGCTTTTATCCTACGGATGAGGGATGTGTTGCTTCGGACAATTCTAGTGCAGGATCAAGCGTGGTTCCAAGAACCTGATCACACAACGACGAAACTCATCGCTGGAATAAATCAGAACTCTAACAGCATCGCGGCTGTTTCCGGGCCGATTCTGCAAGCAATATTCGCAACGTCATCTATGATAGTCTCTGGCATGATACTAGCATTAGTTTCGACACCGACCATCACGATAGTTGCGATGAGTTATATCCCAGCGATCATGTTATCAGGGTACGTGCGAGTGAAGATGCTCAGCCTTTTCGACCAGCGTTACTCATCCGCAAATAAAAATGCTGCAGCTATTGCTTGTGAAGCAGTGCAAAACATTCAAACCGTCGCAGCTTTTGGCCTAGAGAAGGATTTGCTCCAGAAGTATGACACTGCTCTGAAGACGTCGTACTGGAGCAATTTTGTGGTCATGTGTGTCGGCAACTCAGCTCTTTCGTTCTCGTACTCGATTATTTATTTCCTCTATCCGCTTCTGTGAGTGTGCCCACGGCTTGCTATGTGTTTACTCACGATGATATAGATACTGGTGGGGGTCTCGCCAAATTCGCGATGGCGAGTACTCTCAACAGGATTTCTTCATCACCCTCCCCGCCGTTGTGATCGCTTCACAACAGTGTGGTCAGTTTTTCACCATGGCTCCCGAAATCACGGCTGCTCGCTCAGCAGCTAGACAAATATTTCGATTGTTGAAAAATGACTCCCTGATCATTGCACAGGAAGAGAAGGATGCACTACCGATGGAAATTGCACTCGAAAGAATGGAAAAGGTTCTCGAGGCTCCAATTCTGCTGAATGCCAGTACATCGCCGCCAAACAATCTCGTAGAGTCCAACATATCGAGCAGCAAGTCCTCGTTCACTGCAGCCAACCAATTTCGCTCTGGTGGCTCGAAAGTTGTCTTTCAGAATGTGAGCTTTGCGTATCCGACACGACCTGATACGAAAGTCTTGCAGAGTGTTGACCTTGAAATCCGCTCTGGTCAATTTGTTGCTTTTGTTGGACCTTCGGGCGCTGGAAAGTCATCGCTCGTCGCTTTGCTCGAACGTTTCTTCGACCCTCTGTTGGGTCAAGTGCTCGTAGACGATCAAGACATAAGGTTCCAATCTGTCCAGTCACACCGTTCGAACATTGGCCTGGTCCCGCAAGAGCCCGAGCTCTTCGCGGGTTCGATATCTTTCAATATCTCTTTAGGCGCGAAGCCCGGCGAAAGCGTGAGTCAAGAACAGATCGAAGAAGTGTGCAAAGCCTGTGGCATACATGATCTGATTACCTCGCTGCCTGACGGATATGGTACAGAGTGCGGCAGTCAAGGCTCTAAGCTGAGTGGAGGTCAGAAACAGCGCGTTGCAGTTGCTCGTGCACTGGTTCGTAACCCCAAAATCCTGTTGCTTGACGAGGCCACAGCCAGTCTCGACAGTCATAGTGAGAAGGACATTCAGAAAGCAATCACTGCTGCTAGCTCAAACAGGACTACGATTGTGGTTGCCCACAGACTATCGACCATACAACAAGCAGACTGCATTTTCATACTTGACAGCGGAATGCTCGTGGATCAAGGCACACATTCGGAGCTAGTCAACAAGGTAAGAATGTAACCAGCTGCGGAGATACATGGCCGAGCTAACTTGACATTCAGGGTGGCATTTACAGTAGTATGGTGCAGGCACAAGGCCTCGACTGAAGACCGTCAATCCCTAAAGTTGGCTCTGTCGCAGTGTCTCCTGACCAAGTCCGTGCCGATGGCCAACTTGTGTGCTGCACTGGACCTGGCAGCCTGCCGTCATGACAAGACACAGCCCAAACACCATTTAGAGTAGCCAGACACTAAAAGCGATCCTTGACACCACGACAACAGCAATCTCGGGCTAACCATGGTATTCTTACCCAGCATTGAAATGCTGGCACAAAAGATAGATCTGTCGATTCCGGAACTCTCGTTGAGTCTCGGAAACTCATCTTCAGGACTCCGTACTCTCCACCCGCGTGTTGCAACTCAAGCCGATCGTAGTACACACACCGTACAAATACCTTAGCTCGTGCGACCCTGCGTTGTGGAACCTTCTTTTCCGCCTAAGGTGCACTGGTGCAGCGGACGCTATTATGCTCCGGTCTCGCTCCACACTGACTGGCACTTCCCGCCCGTCAGGACAAAGTTCAGATGGTGATGTGCGCGACGCGCTGCACGATTCTTGACTGCCTTGCAAACGCCGGCGGAAGACATCGACTGTATTGGATGCCGGAAAGTCTGGACTAGGCGGAGCGTGTTTGCAACATGTCACCATGACCCTCCCGCCAAACGGTGCTTCGCAAGCACATGACATCATGCACGCCTCCGTCTCGATGGCACAGGTCGTGCAGAGAGTGACATGGACGCTGGTCCTGATGCCTGTTTTGGTAAAGCTCTTCGTTGGTTGCTCTTGAAGAATACATTCCCCAGGAGTCCTGACTCCGGGCCGTCTGTAGTATCTCTCTACAGCGAGCTGTTTCACCCAAACACTCTGTGACAACAACGACAACATGGCACCTCACGCGGTTTCTCCAGTCCGCACCGAGTCTATACGTACTCATGTTCGGAGTAATGCTACACAATCGAAAACATCCTCCACGAGCACTCAACCAACTATGCTGCCTCGCACTGACTCTGACGAAATTCACGACATGATCTGTGTCGGATTTGGCCCGGCGTCGTGAGTCTCCAGCACTTTCGTTACCCTGTCTCCATTGACTCTATCTCTAGTCTCGCTATAGCTGCTGCATTGCATGACAGTGTCGAGTTTGGCCGAGATGGCTTTCAAGATCGAAATTTCGAAATGCCGAAGGTAGCGTTTCTTGAACGACAGCCTTCATTCAGATGGCATGCAGGTATGCAACTTCCAGGGGCAACCATGCAGATATCGTGGATCAAAGATTTCGCGACGATGCGGAACCCTAGAAGCTCGTTCACATTCTTGAACTACCTGTGGAGCGTGGGCAGACTCATGCAATTCAGCAATCTTGGTACCTTTCTGCCAACACGAATGGAGTACGAAGCGTACATGAAATGGATTGCTGAACGGTTTGATGACCTCGTCGGGTATGGTCAGGAATGTTTCGAGATCGTTCCGGAGGACAGTAGCGCCGGCAAAAAAGTCCAGCGCTTCGTTGTGAGAACGCGTAATCTGCTAACCGGCCAAGTTGAGTCCCGTCGAACAAGACATGTGGTCGTGGCCTGTGGAGGCAAGCCATTTATCCCGTCGCATTTCCCACAGAATAGCCCGAGAGTCATCCACTCGGCATCATACACTTGGGCAGTACCTCAGCTGTGCTCGCAGAGAGAGAAGCCGTACAAGTTCGTGGTCATCGGGTCTGGTCAAAGTGCGGCAGAAACATTCCATGACCTACAGTCCCGCTACCCAAACTGCCGTGCAACGCTAATGATTCGCAACGCAGCGCTTCGACCGAGCGATGATTCACCCTTTGTGAACGAAATCTTCGACCCTGAACGCGTGGATGACTTGTTCGAGACTGCAGACGAACTACGTGGTAATGATATACTCAACGACAAACCCACAAATTACGGTGTGGTCAGGCTCGAATTGCTTGAAGCTATCTATCGCGATCTCTACATGCAGCGCGTAAAGCACGCCAGCTCGGAAGAGTGGCAGCACCGGATTCTCCCATTCCGCGAAGTGAGGTCGATCGAAGATCACGGTGATAGGGTTAGCACCATCATCGAGAATTCAGAACCGTTACACAGGAGAGGTGGTGGAAGTCTTGCGCATGACACTGTGGATGTGGATGCTGTCATAATTGCAGCTGGCTATCGGCGAAATGCTCACGAAGAACTCTTGTCCAATACCGAACACCTCATGGCACAAGGCGGCAAGGGACAGGCCAAATGGGAAGTTCGACGAGATTACTCAGTCATTTTCAAGCCTGACTCGGTTTCTGATAACGCAGGTATCTGGCTACAGGGATCAAACGAAAGTACACATGGTCTTTCCGACACCTTGCTGTCGATTCTTGCTGTCCGTGGCCAAGAGATCGTCGATTCGATCTTTTGCCCACGACACGGTGACACTTCATACGAAAAGCAGGATGCTCGGCGCATCAACTGACCGGAGCAGTGTGACAGAGATCAACGATGACCTTCTTGTTGGTCGGTTTTCTAAGTTGTGTCAACTGCGAGCCGCTTCGAGAAGGTTCAAGGTGTCACTTACCGCCATAATCTGCACCAATTTGAACTTGAGGCCATCGTCGGTCTTAGAGAAGATATATCTACCAGCCCATGGCTGCCAATGATCTTTACCAGAATGATGAACATAATCAACTTCTCCCAGAGCCATGAACTCCATGTCCTGATCACCGTGGGTGAAGACCTTGACGATGCGGTGGTCACGATGAGGGACATTCTCAAACAGCTTGTGGCGCAGCTCCTTGATTGCACTCCGACCTTTGGCTTCATTGCCCATGAAGTCGTAGGTCCCCTCCTGGGAGAAGAGGGTTGCAAAGTATTCTTCATCTGCGCATCAACGCTTAGCATTGGGCCCTGTACGGACAAGAGGACAGAAACATACCTCCTTCATCGTTGTGGTGAGTACTGGATGCATTTGATCGGTCCATGTAATGCTCCAGGAGATCTTTGACCTCCTTTGGGACATTGTCGGGGAAGGCGCCTGGGAGAATAGTCATCTTGAACAGCTGTTTACTGGAGATGTTTTGTAGCGAAGACAAACACGACACAGGAGGAACTCTCAAATACAGCACTACGGACCACACATCGATATACATCACACCCCCGCTCGCATCCTTGCATCACGGTTGTGCGTGTGCTGGCAGTCACATGATATGCAATGTCCTTTTGTCGCGAGAATTCCATCTCTGTCAATATACTGCGTTGAAGGTTGTTCTCTCATGTCCCGGGTGTAGTTTGTGGTGTAACTGCTTGAAGCCTTAGCAACATTCCTCGCTCGACGACAGCCTTGCCCCTGACGAGGCATGATCAGGTGCCATAAGCTGTCAAGCGAGTGGCAGCCGAAACGAGTCTGAATTCTCTGCTCGCCTGCTTTTGCCCGTCAGGAGATCCTTGTGGTCGTGAGGCCGAGACTAGTGAAGACGCTACCAAGCCAGCTGTTGTTCTACAGGCCAATGCATCCCGGTGCGCTGCAGCCTCGGTCTCTGCACGGCATTCGATCTGCGCTGCGGAGACTTGCTTCTCAAGTCACCTTACTAGCATCTGTCTCATTGCCAACGCAAGAAGCACCAACACTTTCCCACGATGGGCAGCTGCCGGACGTTTTTCCTCCACACCACGCCGCTTTAACGTCCCTCTGTCTCCATCAAAGCCACCGACCTCACCGTCGCCATCGATCACGGCAACCGCCAAGCGATTAGATCTGAAAAGTCTTCATCAGATAAGATGTCGACCACGTCATCCTCCACTGATCGCCATCATCTGATAAGATTATCCTTTCTGTCCGGGCTCCCGCCAACGATCTTGGGAAGCACTTCCTTGGAACTAGCTCTGACTACTTGGAATGTCTTGTCTCCTCCTTCTCCATCTGTTTGCATATTGCTCAGATCTTCTCTTCCATCCCCCACAACCGAGCTCATCGTACTGAATATGACACTACGAGCAAACAGGACAAGACTCCGTCGGTGAGGGATTTAATTTTCTTCATCATGGTTGTCCGATGTCGGGCTTCCAACTTGCATCTTGACAGCTGTCAATGATCCCACAAAATGCAGACTTGAGTGGTGAAGAAATTCGATGTGGTGGGATGTGGTCGATGAGCGCCCAGCTAAGTGATGTTCACGTGCCCTCAGGGATAGGCTTGCAGTCAGCAGTCTGCATCCGAGTGCTCTTGGTGCATGATGTACAAGTCTTGACGGTTGCTGCTTGCAGCTGAAGCCTAGTACGTTCGAGAATTCTCATGTGCTCTCAGAAAATGGCCGAATCTCGATCGTTGCGGTTGCACAGCAGGACGGTAGGCCGCTGTGATGCCTAACGCTTGATAGCTGTCAAATAAGCTTAACTCTTGCAGACGAAGATGGACTTGACCATGCTCGTCGTTGTCATGTGTTGAAGCACATCAGCTTGCAGTCGACATACAAGCTGTTCTCACTGAGCTGGAGATTAGCGTCTTAATGTGACTCGAAGGCTCGAGGTTCAGTCAATATCTTGTCTGTTCGCAAATGGCCAAGATTACCTTTACTGGAGCTGAGGTTGTGTGGCTCACGTATCGCTTGTTGACCGTGACCATGATGATGATACTGGTCGATCAAGTCTTATATTGGCTATCTACTAACGGTCGACATGATCAAGCTCGGAACTTGATACTCTTATCGCTGAGGGGACTGACATGATGTATGTCTTCGTGTTAGAAGTGGCTTCGCACTCAAGCAGAATTACAAACATCTCCAAGGCTACCAAACAGTCGACCCATGATCCATAGGCATTCGGACAATTGTGTTTCACAGTGAACACAGCATGGAGAGTGAGTACATCTTCGAAATAACCGAAGTGAGTTTGAGATGAAAGATGAACACCTTGTGGCGATTATATCTAAGGCAATGAAAGACACCTTCAACGTTATGACGGCCTTCATAGGTCTCGATCTTTGCCTCGTTATAGCATAGATACTACTCTGTTGTCTTCATACTCTGCAGTTAACGGTCTCTTCTTCTGCAACAAGTTTAGAATCGTGGACGGCATTCGACGCAAAAAGGATGGTCGTCAAACAATTCCAAAACTTCTGGGACTTTGATCCATCTAGTGCCGGCCATACGTGTGTCGCTCTTACGAGAAGAAAACGAAAGTGCCAGCGACCTGTCAGACAGCACCAGAAGCTGGATCTTGAAGCATTGCAGGGTGAGATAGCCAAAGGGGTTGATGGCAAGAGCATTTACGAGCTGTTGTCACTGCATGCTGCCCATAGCCTCTGTGCTCAACATAGATCCTATGTCTCGAGCATTGACGATCCTGTGTTCCAGTGGGCTCACGAGATCGATCAAGCCGCTACAGAAGACAGCAATTTCTGTCCTCCTTTCAATCAATCTAATCCAAAAGAACGCTTCTCTGTCTATGATGCTGCTCAGAGAGCTCATCAATATGGCCTCACAACGACATTAAGACGCAAGACTCTCGATAAATGGCCTTGTGGTGGCGATTTGCTCATCACAGATCTCTTATCAAGCTCTCTTGTTCCTCGAGACGCTAAATCCGGTATTCTTTATGCTTATACTAAGCCGTCAGACTCTAGCCTTGTCAAGATTGGCACCACCTCGCGATCGCTCAACAAACGTTTCAACGAGATAAGATACACATGCGGATACGAGCCGAACCTGATCCTCGAGTCCGGCGTAATCCCTTACGCACGACGAGCTGAGCAGCTGATATTTCTAGAACTTCAAGAATCACGTCGACAAGAGAACGATTGCTCCTGCTGCATTGAGCATGCAGAGTGGTTTGAAGTTGAAGTTGAGGCGGCGAAGCAGACCATCCAAAGTTGGGCAGAGTGGCTTGAACGAGCGAGGCCGTATGATGAGGATGGTCACATCAAGCAGCACGTTGCACACACAATCCAGGACATGACGAAGGACCAAAAGGTTACAGGGAAGTTGCTTGTGCAGACCCTCAATGACACAAACGTGACAACCGAATCATAAAAACTAGCCAGCATTCATTAAAGTCCACTGGCATCTCGACTATTCGGAGGATAGAAGGGGCCTTTGAAGGGTCTTATACCTGCTCGACAAGCTGGCAAGAGATCCGATTCCACACGTTGACTGGCCCCGTGCTGTCTCTAATGCCCAGCCCAACTTCAACGCAGCAAGAAACTAGCTGTAAGGTCACACCTTTTCGCACGACGTCGATCGACTAATGAAGGGCAGCGGCAAACATCGTCGATCAACCTACCTCACAGAGCTTCAATTAGATAAGCGTACAATGCAACAATTCAAGATAAAAACTCTGACTCGACTCTTTCGAATGTCTATCTTGACCCATAGCTTTAAGCAGTTCTCTTCTCCAGTCAGTCCATGATATCCTTTGCTCTCTCAAAATGCCAATCCCTAGAGTCCATCTTCGTCCACGGTTCTTCAATGCCCAACAACAGTCATGCTCTCTAACACTGCGGCTATTCACTCTCTCAATTACATGCAAAAACACCCGCCCGGATCACGTCGTATACCCTTCACACACAAACACAAGTCACACCATCCCGAACCTGAACCAGGATTCAACGCCTCCAACCCCATTCGAACCCACTACCCATCCACAACAGGCGCATCAACTCACATCCATCTCCCCAACTTTTCGCACCCCTCTACTCGACGCCCATCCTCGCCTCGACCAACGCCTCCACCCTCCTCCAATCAAACCCCAACACGGTCTCACACCACCTCCCCTTCATCAAGATGAACACCGGCGTATTCTGCAGCCCGAACTTGATCATGGGCGCCGTCTCCGCGGTCAGCTCCATGACGTACACCGCCACGTGCGGCTTTGCTTTCGCCAGCGCCGTGACCTTTGGGGTGGCGCGGTCGCGGCAGATGGGATTCGAGGACGAGCAGACGTAGATTAGCGTTGGGTGGGCGTCGGTGAAGGTTGGGGGGTGGCCTTGCGCGAGGTTGATGGCCGCGTCGTGCGTCGAGCGGTCGGTTATGCTGTGTAGGTTTGGCGGGTTGGGTGTTGCTTCGCCCATGGTGATGGAGGAAAGGGTGGTCAAGGTTGTGTGGGCAGCGCCTACGGTAGTGGTAGTTCCAGAATTGTTCGCTGTGGTCGTTCGTACGACAGATGGTGTTTGGCTGGTCAAGCTAAGATAGGTCCAAGGACAGAGAGGTCTGACACCGCTCCTTGTGAAGATCGAAGGCCGTTATTCTGTCGCTTCGACCATCGACATGCCTCGGATATGTACAGCGATTCGCCGAGTGGTTGTAACTGGCGCAATGGGCTACTTAACGCAAGGACATGCAATCTAAGTATGCAAGTGGTCTCGTTCCGTTATGAGTCGATAAGCTGTGTCTCCTATCAGTACATACATGTTCTGTATGCAATGCAGAGCGTTGATGATCGAAGCAACCCTGGTATAGTTACAGGTGTGGGGATGGTTGGAGGTAAAAGCCGGGGAAGTGGAAGGCAGATTCGACCCTGCATGCCCGTGCAGACGTCTAGACTTTTGTGTTTGGATTCGGTTTCTACGCGTTTGTAGGTGATGACGGTAGCGATTGATTGAGGCGATGGACCGAGCTTCACTGTGTCGGTACACGCTTGCTGACAGCAATGCTGTTGTTAGTACCGTCAGTTACTTCTACAAGGTAGACAGGCTTTGCGTGGGGTTTGAATTGCAGACAGCGGATGATGCAAGGTGTATGTGTAATAGATGTCTATTGTGGTGATATTATGGTATCAATGTGTTCCTCCCTATCTATCGCACCTGTACATGTAGTTTACAACAAAGCCGCGAGGCCAACCAAAGCAGCTCCGACGCCCATAAGGCCTGCAGTTGCCTGGGGGGCGGCGTTGACCTGAGAGGAGGACGCAGCACTGGCAGCCGACGAAGCGGCGGAAGCGGCGCTGCTGCTGGCAGAGCTGGCTGCGGAAGACGCTGAAGATCGCGCGGAACTGACGGCAGAGCTGTTGCCAGAGGCTGAGGCGGTGACGCTTGAGAGCTGCGAGGAGATCGAAGACAGACGGCTGGAGAGGACGCTGCTGACGGAGGTAGATGCGCTGGCGGCTGCGCTGGACGCTGCGCTTGAGATGGCTGTCAGGTCACCGGTAGTGGTTGGTGCGCCGGGAACAGCGTTGTTGGTGATGGTGGCGCCAGTGGCGGTGGTCTCTTGGGCGACAGCAGATGCTGCGAGAGCGAGGACAATAATGGAGAACTTCATCTTGATGCTGCAAGGTGCTTATGTTCGAGCGAAAAGGATCGGATAGAGGTAGAAGTGAATTAGAAAATTCAGCTGTGAGGAAACACGGCTCACGATGTGTTTATAAACCCTACCTGTATGTCTTCGTCATTGTCGAGCTTTATGTCGAGAGAGCTTCGAAATTAGAGCTCTCGCAATGCTGGAGCAGCACGTGTTTGGATCAAAGAATCTCTTTCGTCTGCGCAGCTCCTGAAGAAGCCTCCAGATCTGCCATTGAGTTTGCCGCGAAACTCAAAGAGGAAACCACATCATTGAGAAGTCGAAGATCGATCAAGTTGTATCGTCATCGTCATCATTTTGACTTTCTGCCGTTAGCCGTGGTCAGCACAGCCCCTGTCACAGCTCCAATCTGTCAGGTACAAGTGGACTTTGTAATGTGCAGAATGACATTTAGATGTGACAAAGTCAATTCTTTTTCTCAACGGCAGTAATGACAGCAATGCCGTCAAGGTTTGATACTGATGTTGGACGATCAGTATTGATCTCGTCGACATAGCTTGCACTATGATCACCTCGGCTCGAAATGCGGCCCAGGGCGTGCAGCTGACGTATGCCAAGATATCCAAGGCTGCTGCAACTTTGCGGAAGCCTTGCATGATATCGGAGGGTTGCTTGCGTATCTGAACGTGGGAAATTTTGTATGCCAGCAGTCATTACTCATTCTTTTGGCCGCCCACAACATGGCGCGGACAGCGGGCAAGAAGGCTTCGAAACCTGCTGTGCAACCTCTCGGTGCTCAAGTCACATCCGCGCCCGCTTCATCTTCCGTGCCAGAACCGTTTGTTCCCATACCACCGCAGTTACGGCCTCTGGTAAATACGTTGCCTACCGACCATGTATACACCGTACATATAGATACCACAATCGTGGAGTTGAAAAAAAGAGTGTTTGTCGTTCCGGTCCTGATGAATTTGATCATCACCGTGATATTGGTGCTGAGAGCTATATATGCAGCGCCGGTATATCTAGATCAAATAATAACAATCTTCGGGTATGATACCGCGTGGAAGGTCAAGCCAGAACAAATGTCGTTCAACGAATTGATGACAGTCATTGCCGAGAGGACAGGTTTGTTGATGATGGACTATGCCATCTTTGGGTTCATCGGAAGTTGGCCCTGGGAGTTTTTCTTTGGTTCGCGATGGACACGGCGCACTGGACCTGTAGATTGGCGCCGGAAGGTGGGATTCAGGGCAGAGGAGATCATAGTGAGAAAGGGTCGCAAGTGGGACACACCACTCTTTGCTGAGCCGAATAAGACTTGGGCACGAGAGGATGAACTACTGATAAAGGCCCACGTAGACCCGGCGATGCTGAAGAGCTACACAAGCAAGACAGGGTATCTTCTACTTGACAAAGACTACGACCTGGACTTCAAGGGTATGATTGACGCTCATCGCCTAGTGGAGAAGGAGAGGCTCAAAATGCAAGATCTCAATCATATTGTACTTGTCCATTACAAAGAGCAGTGGCTTGTATGGCGCGTGCATGACGGCAAGGTGCCAGTCATTTCAAATCCACAGGACGACGCAAAGATCACCAATTTCAGGAAGAAGCTGGCAACGCTTGGGCATGAGGACATCTTCTTCCGATGGATTGAGATCGTGCAATACGAGACGTCTTCACCGGGAGGCTTCACTGAGGCGAAACAAGCGGAGGCCCTTGGCGAACTCAAGAAGTTACTTACCGGTCGAGGTGTTGACTACGCAAAATTTTGGAGTGAAGTAGGTGGGGAAAGTGGTGTTCCAGGTTTGCCAACAAAAGGTTGATCATGAGAATGACACTCGATGACTCTCAACCTTTGAGCGCTACAATAGCGCCTAGAACAGCTAGACAAGAAACCAGATGTTCTAGCCAGACCAGAAGTCATGTACAACACATCCGTTGTCTGATCCTGAAATGAGAGAGCCATATCGAGCTAGGTATGAAGAAGCGTCTCACACAGTGGACAGACTGATATCAACGATGGGGGCCGACAACATGACCAGGGAGCAAGGCACCACAGCCAAGAAGAAGTACTACGCATCGACAGCATCCGAGAAGCTGGTACTTCGAATGCGCAACCTTGATCGTCAAGACTTCACCATCATCAAAAGCATATACATGTAGATGACCGGGCATGGTAAAATTCTCCTGCATGTAGCAAATGTTCTCACCAAGTTGGACGAGAATCTTGACCTCATGCCGGGCGTGTCAGAGTAGACAGAATGCAACGCCTTACAGATAACGATGTTGGAACATGTAGATTGCAGCAATATCCTTGCATGTCCTTGTTGAGTTGGTGAGACTGGCTGAGAGTCAGCGTCAGCGTCGGCGTCAGCCTTCCTCAAATTTGACTCACAAATCCTGGAGGAGCCTGAGATTCGAACTGCTTCACAAGTCTTCACCTGCGTCTAAATCATCACCATCTGTCACTTACTTGACACAATGAGTGTAAACGACGACGATATTCGAACTCCAGTCCTAATCTTGACTTCAATTCATACTCTAGGCACGAATTGTGGTTCAGGTGCTTGATTGACATTTACGACTGTTTTTTTCCACAGCTCGAGAGTTGCACGTTTGAGCCAGTCGGCCGGCTGCTGTCTCCGCTTTCCACCACCACCCAATTTTCAGGCAACTTTTCTACTCTATCTTTCAGCACCTCATCCATCCTTCCACACCGTCAGCAGCGACTGTCTCTCCCTGCAGCTCTCAGCCTCGTCAGATCAAGAGGTGAACACTGTACGCTCGTTCGCTCGCTTGTTCCCTGTCGCTATCTGAAAGATTCGGTCCAAAGTAGCTTCACTTGGTGAATTTTGTACCGATGCAGACAACCAGGTAACTTGGACAATTGGCTTGGATGAACACGACTTCGCTGGTTTCAGCCTTGCAACCACAACAAATGTATTGTTCCTTGGATTGACACGATCGACATGTCTTCCCGAGTCTTTGCACCCAAGACTAGCATTCAACGGGTCAAGAGACCGGGTGAGCGTGCAATCTACGGCTCAAGTGCTACACCTCCACGCAGGATCCGACCTCCCTCGCCAGCACAGATTCGTCCACCGCCACAACCTGGCAAACAAGGACCAACGCCATGCAAAAGTTGCGGAAGTACCGAGACTGAAGAAGGTGATGGTAACGTTGTTTGCAAAAGATGTGGTCTAGTCCTATCAAATACTCCTAATTACACCAGCGACATTGCATTCGAAGAAGGCTCAAATGGCCGAATTCAGCAACTTGGCCAACGAGTTGCAGAAGGACAGACTCATCAGAAA
Organism: Erythroxylum suave; assembly: GCA_027563595.1. NCBI lineage: Eukaryota > Viridiplantae > Streptophyta > Magnoliopsida > Malpighiales > Erythroxylaceae > Erythroxylum > Erythroxylum suave. The sequence goes on from JAOSBN010114654.1 coordinate 38,499, forward strand.
GCTTTTGCTCCAAGAGGTCTAGGAGGTGGTCCGGGTCATGAAGCCACGCCAGCAAGCGAGAAGGCCAAGACGGAAGCTACAGGTGTGATCCGTCGTTATGCAATGTTGTTACGCATTGACGAGCGAGAGGTCAACGTGAGTCGAAGAATATTTGACATGGCTTACAACAGAGGTTTCGTACGCGGCAGGACCATCGAGAATGTCGCCATCGTCTCTCTGTACATCGCAACACGGCGCGCAAAGGATAGAAAGCCGCTGTATGATACCATGTTGATCGATTTTGCCGAGCAGGCCAACATCAATGTCTTTGACTTGGGGAGGATGATGCAGGACCTGGTCAAGAAGCTGTATATCAACATTGACGGCACTATGAGCAAAGAAGATCATTTCTTCCTTCAACCGTATGGCGCCGAGGTATTGATCGACAAATTCGTGAATCACTTAGACTTCGGTACTGATTCGGACAAGATCAGGACCGATGCTGCTCGGATTCTGCAGCGCATGAAGAGGGATTGGCTCCATCACGGCCGTCGACCTTCGGGTGTCTGTGGTGCTGCCGTGATCCTTGCTGCGCGCATGAACAATTATCGAAGAACGTTACGAGAGGTCGTCTTGGTTGCCAAAGTTACTGAGTTCACTGTTAGCAAGCGTCTTGATGAGTTCAAGGAGACTGAGAGCAGTCTTCTTAGCGTGGATGAATTTCGTAACGACGAGATCCTCAATTCAATCAAAGAGAATGATCCGCCGGCATTTTCGCGTGGGGTAGGGACATCTAACAAGAAAACTAAGGGAAAGAAAGGACGGAAGAACCGTGCGCCGGAGACGGCAGCGGAGATCGAAGGATCAGAAACAGAAAGTCAAGCAGACACAACTGAAGATGTGGACAGTTCCGGTGATGAGCAGCCACCTGCGAAACGTACACGAATTGACGCCGATGGCTTTGCGGTACCAGAAATACC
>JAOSBN010114655.1:0-10109 GCA_027563595.1 Erythroxylum suave
CTAAAGCACAAAAATCACAAATTAAGAGTCAAAAAGTACATTAAAAATAGCAAAAGTGTAGCCAATTTATGTAATAAGCTTGAGCTCAATCACACTAACACAACCTAATATTTAAGAGAATCTAGTAGCAACCTAGCATTGTCCATTTTAGAACCAAAAACAGCTCAAAGGTCTGGTTAGCTGATACTGATGCATCTAGGTAGAATATTTTGGTCGAGTACCTAGTATTATGTTGTGCACATTATACAGAGTTGTGAACTTTCATATGTTATATATTCCATAAACAAAAGATATGGGTTTAATACAAAACGGATATTTATGTTTATGAATTTAATGCAAGGAATGTAATGAAAATGTTTACTTATATTCGTGAATGAAATAAGGGAACTTACTTTTTCTAAAATGTTTATGTTTGATATGATGTCACCATAAGTGATGTGACTGCTTTAACATGTCTCTTTCATTGGGCATGTGCTCGTATGGTGCTTGTTAAAACGTGAGACGTATATTGTGATTCGGTACACAATCAAATGATGTGATAAGTAGGACTTGAATTTAAATAATATGATGTGTTTGAGAATTTAGATTATATGTGTTTGTGATATTGTGTTCTAACATGAGTGAACACGTTGATGATGGTTGACTCACTGAGTTGACAAACTCATCAAAATTGCATTATTGCTTTTTAGGTACTGGGACAACCTAATCTTTAAGACAATCTAGTAGTAACCTAACGTTGTCCGTTTTTAGAACCAAAAAATAGGTGAGTGCTGGTCTACTGATACTGAAGCTTCTAGGTATAATATTTTGCTCCAATACCTAGTTTATATTATACATATTGTATAGAGTTATGAACTTTGACATGTTTTGTATTGTATAAATAGAAGTTATGATTGTAATAACAAAACGGATATTTATGTTTATGAATCAAATGCAAGGAATGTAATGACAATGTATGCTTATGTTCATAAATGAAATGAGGGAGCTTAGTTTTTCCTAAATGTTTAAGTTTTATATGATGCCATCATAAGTGATGTGACTACTTTAGCATGTCACTTTCATTAGGTATATGCTCATATGTTCTCTGGCATGTTAGGTATGTACTCTTTGGAAGTGGGACGTTACACTAGTTTCTAGCTGAGCCGAGCTAGATGTAGAGGCAGAATGAGTTTACCGAGTCCTACTTTTAGGTTTAAGGTACAGAGTAATCAACCATAGTCTTAAGCCAAAATATATGCTATTACGAGATAGGAGGCTCAAAAGTCTTCATATATAGTAGTAGGTGTGTTAACTGTCTTTCAAATTGAAGCATTTGCATTGTTAGATCCAGGATTTACATATTCATTTATCGCATCGCATCTGCCATCTAAACTATATTACAATAGAGAGTTATTAAAATATCAGTTAGAAGTGAGTACACTAGTAGGTAATGCTACAATGATAGGAGAAGTGTACAAAGGGTGTATAATTCGAGTTGATCAGGCAGAGTTAGAAGTAGATATGATTGTATTGCTATACTAAGGAGATGATTATTTAATCTCCTAATCAGCTGAGAGTAACATTTCGAGGTATTAGTGAAGCAGTGTCAGCCAAGCTAATTTCATCATTAAATGCATTAAGATTGACTTGAGGGATGTCAAGCCTATCTGGCCTAAGTAATTGGTACTCGTACTAAGCAGTCGATACAAGATATTCCAGTTTTTAGGGATTTCCTGGATGTGTTTTCCATAGAATTTTTTGGCTTAACCACAAATAGGGAGACAGAGTTCATTGTTGACCTAGTTCCAAGTACTACTCCAATATCTATTCCTCCATATAGGATGACATTTATGGAACTTAAGGAACTTAAGGCTTATTGGATAAGGGTTTTATCAAACCCAATGTGTCACATTCGGGAGCATCGGTTATGTTTATGAATAAGAAAGATGGGACTTCGGTTATGTTTATGAATAAGAAAGATGGGACTTTAAGGTTATGCTTGATTATAAACAGTTGAATAAGGTGACAATGAAGAATAAGTATCCATTATCGAGAAATGATAATTTACTTTATCAATTATAGGGAGCTCAGGTGTATATTAAATTAGATTTGAGGTCAGGATATTATCATTTGAAGATAGCAGAAGTTGAAGTACTAAAAAGTGTATTTTGCACCAGATATGGGCATTTTGAGTTTTTGGTGATGTCATTTAGATTAACAAATGCTCCGATTGCTTTTATGGCTTTAATGAATAAGGTATTCTAAGCTTATTTAGTTCATTTTGTGACTACATTCATAGATGATATCTTGGTGTATTGAAAGAATAGAGAAAAACATTCTGAGCATTTAAGGTTAGTCCTACAAGTAATAATAGAGAATCAATTGTATGCCAAGTTCAGTAAGTGTGAATTTTGGCTTGATCAAGTGGTATTCTTGGGCCATATAGTATCTAGATAGGCCATATAAGTAGACCCAAAGAAAGTTAAAGCTGTAATGAAGTGGGAACCTTTGAGAAATATGTCTGAAATCTGGAGTTTTTTTTGGATTGTTCTGTTATTATAAAAGATTTGTTGAGGTGTTTTCTTTGATTTCAAAACTTTTAAGAAAGTATGTACCATTCAAATGGACTGATTAATGTCAAAGAAGTTTTGAGGAAATAAAACGTCTATTAACTATAGCACCAATGTTAACTATACCATCTAGATATCGAGATTATCTAGTGTATAGTGATGCTTTAAACAAAGGGTTAGGATGTATACTGATCCAGCATGCTAGAGTGATTGCATATGCATCTAGATAGTTAAGGTCTCATGAGTTTAATTATCCGGTACATGACTTAGAGCTTACTTCAGTGGTATTTGCTTTGATGATTTGGAGGCATTATCTATATGGTGAGACATTTAAGATATTCACTGATTATAAAAGTTTAAGTTATTTGTTGAGTCAGAAGGAATTGAATATGAGACAACGGCAATGGAATGAATTACTTAAAGACTATGATTGCACAATGGAGTATCATCCTAGTAAAGCTAATGTTGTAGCTGATGCATTAAGTAGAAAATTAGATAGTAGTGTGGAAAAAATTCAGACATCAAGGTTACCAAATCTAGTGCAATTAAGAGCATTGAATGTTGAGTTGAAATTGGGGAAAAATGAAGCATTGTTAGCCATGTTGAAGCTTAGACCGATGTTACATGAAAGGATCACTGATTCACATGCTTTGTATTTTGGTTTTGCCGTTGGAGGTCGAATAAAAAATTTAATTCCAAGGATTGCAATACAGGATGCAACCTCGGGTCACCTTACTTAATTGGAAACTAATGCAATGGGTTTAATCTAGCCTAAATGTCATGAAATGCAACTAAATTGGTTAGGAAGGGGGTTTGCTTCTTTAGAAAATTAACAAAATTAAACTGATTGAAAAGGGTATGTGTAAAAAGATGTTTTTAGATTTTTGGGAATAAGAAATTGAAAGTTAAAATAATGATCAAATTTGATAAAATCCTTTTGAAAAATGAGCTTTGGCTATCATGGTTCAAAACAAATATTTTTGGGAGTAAAAATCACTTAGTTTCAAAATGAATAACCTTAAAGAACCCTTTAAGTCCAAGGTTTTAATTAATGAACTCCATTTCTTAAAGCTATGCTAAATGCATCTTAGTAAGTGCCAAGAGTAAGTTAATGCAAATGGTCAATTTGGCGATCAAGCATCATCTCATTATCAAAAACAACTAGGTAGGTAAAAGAAAATTATCAAAATCACAAAATGACATATATGAGACTTCATATATTCAAGCTCCAAGTTCTACATCAACAAACCCAATAACACAATTCATTGTTCCCTTGATTAAACTATAATCAAGAAAATCCAACTACAAAGCATAAATCCTAACTAAAGAGGAACCGATGCTTAGCCAAGCATTGCTTTAGGAGAACTCAAAACTGGAACCCTACTAAAAGCATTCATAGCAGCAGTAGCAGATAGTGAATCTACAATAGATAAAATGGAAGGAAAATGATGGATGACGGTGAAGTGGAGGGAGGATTTGGGAATGAGAGAAATTCTCCCCTCTCTTGTTTTCTATCGTCTCTCCTCTATATGGTTGCCGGCTATAACCTAATTTAGTAGGTTTGAAAACAAATGCTGCTAGGTTGGGTTGCACAGAGTGTGATTTTCCCAAAAATAGTCTGGGTTTTCGAAAGTTCGCCACAGATACAAATGACTTTCACCGCGGCGAACTTTTCACGAAAGGATATCTTCTTTGCTGGCTCCTTCACCACAGCGAACTTTTCGTGAAAGCTCAGCCTGGATTCATCATTGTTCGCTGCGGTAGCAAATCCAATTTGCCGCGGCGAACTTCCTGTAGCATTGACTTCACTTCAGTCTTCTCTCATTCCATTTCTTCTTTTTGACCTCCTTGTCCTTGAGTCTCCTACGATAAAAAGATGGTAATTTGTAATATCAATTGTTCTTAGAAAATTAATTAGTGCATTTAGTCTTAATTTGTAGCACTTTTCACCTTCAATCTACATAAAATAAAAGCACACACTTAAGAATCAATTTAAGCACAAAAGCTAGAGATAGGAATCAAAAAGTATAGCAAAGGCCATGAAAATGTCTTCAATTTATGTTATAAACTTGGGCTCAATCAAATTACCCAAAACTTAGACCTTTGTACTCCTGGACAAAGTTTATAAGAGTCAAAGAGATATAAGTGCAAAAGAAAAGTTTCGACCATGCTTAAAATAAAAGTAGGAAATTGGCAAAAATCATTTTCTCAGAAATCAAACCAAGCAGAATGAAAGAATGTGAAGAAAATAAACACTATAAGCAATTAATCCAAGAGATTAAGCAAAAGAGATTTCAATCAAGGTAAGGTGTTAACTCTCATCTCATTTGTTTTGGTATAATTTCACTTTATAAATCTACTTATTCCATTCTCTACCATAAGCTTGTAATAATTCTACCTCTCCACTACAAGAACTACGATTTCCAAAATCAAGAAAACTTTTCAAGGTTGTAATGCACGGTAGGCTAGATGAAATGGATGGAATAGATGAAAGAGGAAACAAGTATGAGCGTATGCACCATAGTTATGAAATAAGTGTCAACAGTAAGTCAATATTTACATTATTGACAACCCCTTTTTTTTCTTTTCTTTCTTATTCTTTTTTCTTTTTCCTTTCTCTTTTTTTACTTGAGAGCATATATACACATGCCCTTTTTTTTATTACTTGAGAGCATATATATACATGCCTTTTTTTTCAAAATAACTATTAACATCTTCAAAATAACTATTAACACCGTATAAGGATGAAATCACTAAAAGAAAATACAAAGTAAACTATTGTCACCATATAAGGATGAGCATATGTGCTCATAAATTATGGCTCAAGGGGCTAGCAATGGATAGGTGTTTATGGAATGGTTTCTGGGTTAAAGGGTTTATGAAAGAATGCCTCTATCATATTAACAAAATTTTAGTTCATAAAGCTTTGATTAAGAATTGACAAGTTCTAGAGAGATATGAAACAAGCAGATACACACAAAATTTGAAAAATTTAGGCCTAAATATCCTTCCAACAAGGTTAGTATCTCAATGAACAATCTCAAGTTTTAAAAACATAAAGTGCTACCTTGTGAGCATAGTTTCAGTTGCTTTGTGTTGAAAACATTGAAAATGAAATCAGCCAAAAAATAACTATCATTTAAAGAATGGGAGGTATGTTCAAGAACTCAAGAATCACTTTGAAAATTATAAAAGCTTTAAGATACAAGAGCGAAAAGAATCTAATTGGGGAGAATTGTTGAATGGAGGTAAAGTTATAAAATGGACTTCTTTTAAGAATCTTACGCCGCTATGAAACAAAGGTTCACCATGGAGAAAATCATGTTCACGGCCGTGGTGAAGTCATCAAAAATTAATAGCATCACGGCAAGACCAAAGTTCGTCGCGGAAAAAATCATGCATATGGCCAGGACGAAGAATAAGTTCGTCGCGACGAAGATCAGCAGTTTTGCCAAAAACACCAAGTTTTAAACTTTTGCACAACATTCACTAACACAAACATTTAAATGGCCAAAATGAAGCCCAAACAATAGTTATAAGATGGGAAAACATCCCCCGCACTTAATCATCATATTATCCTCAATGTGAAGTAATCAAAACACAAAAGCAATGGACAAAAATAAAGCAAGCAAAAGGAAAAGGCGCATTAACAAGAAATGGAAGAACAAAACAGAGTAGATACTTATGATGTGTAAAAAGTTGGAAATTACAAATGAACTGAGCATTAGACAAACAAACTAGAAAAATATAAGAAAAAAAACACTCGAATCAAGTGACTGGGGGATCATCACTTGCATCTATAGGAGCGTCACCCGAAGGGCCAGCACCAAGAAGTGAGTCATCATCATCGGAAGGAAGCTAAAATGTAGGTACTAGGCAAGCAACGCATCCATCCGCTGCTTATATCCCCAATCTCCCTCCTGCTAGGCCATGGCTTGATGAATAGTGTCCCAAAGGGTAGCCAGGTCAATAATAAGCCATCTACTCGATGAACGAGGGACTACAGAGTGATAGGTGCAGGCAAAGCTGGAGCGGGATGATCGTCCTCGAGGACTCAGTATGAGTGGTAGCAACATCGGGAAAGGAGGTGGAAGAGGTAGGGAGTGGGGCGGGTTGTGGTGGAAGTGGGTGGTGAGGCTGTTTAAGTCAGATGTACCGAAATAGTGGGCTGGGTCAAAATAGCTATCGATGGGGTATTCCAGAATACGATAAGCCCAGAGTATATCGGTGATGAGGTGTGGAAAGATGATGGAGTTGGTGAGCTTGGCTGTTATGATGGAATTATGGAGGGTGAAAGCAATGGCATTGGCTATGTCGACCGGGCGGCCAACCATAAGAAGGTATAAGTACAAGCCTTACTGTTTGGTAACATAGGTCTGGTGGGAAGTGGGAATGATGTTGTTAGTGATAAGATGAAGCCAAGGACGAACTTCAAGGTGGAGATTGGAACTCTTGATGTAGCATTGATAAATGCAGGGTTGATGCTATTGGGTACCCTCGAGACAGAGGGTATGAATGACATCATCCCAGGGATAATCATGGATGAGGTGGTTGTAATAGTAGCGAAATATGGGAGAAAGATTGTAGTCGGTGCAGATGTGGGCGGTGGTGAAGGTGGAAGGAACTGTTACACTACAAAAATTAATCCATGGTGTTGTGGAGGCAGGCATAGGTGTAGAAGTGGCGGAAAAATTTGTCGTTTCCCTAGTTCTGAGGTTGGACTAAGGCTGTGAGCTAGGATTGGACTAGTTGGCAAACAAAAGGATGGTTATGAGGTGGCAAGGGGAATGGTCACTCTGTATGGAAAGGCCTAGCATCTACTTTGGTGGCTAGGTCAGAATATTCATAGTCAATGGGAGTATAAGAGTGAGGGGAGGAATAGGACGGGCGGGAGGATGTGGATGGATGGAAGGATTGGGTGGAATCAAAATGATGCGAAGAAGCTGAGGAGCTAGAGGGGGTAGGGGTGGAGTGATGGGTGGCATTCTTAGTTCAAGGCATATTCATGCAAAAAAAAGGAAAAAAAACAAAAGGAATAAACACAATTTACTGAAAATCAAAATTTGGAAAGCAAGGCACGGTGAAATTGGTCTTTTGCAGCAAAAAAGATTGCACTCGCTGCGACGAAATTGTGCTGTCGCCGCAGCGAAGACTACACTCTTCACGCCACAGTGAAAAATAGATTTTTTTCTACAGCGAAGACTGCGGCGAAAACGTTGGTTTCGTTATCGTAGCAAACCCTAATCGTCACTAAGTAAGCGAAGAAAGAATGAAACGAAGAGGTAAAACTTACGAAACAAGAGGGAGGAGATGAAGACACCAATTACACACACAAAGCGGGTGAAGGAGGATGAGAACATGATGATGATGCAAGGTAATAGCCGCGGCAAAGTTGAGTGAAAAAGGTGAAAGTGAAAGAGGGGGAAAAGGGGGGTAAGTTTAGAAGAAAGGGGAAAGGAAATTACGAAAAAGACAGATGGCTGTTGAAAGTTATGAAGGTTATCAAAGGTAGAAAGGGAAATATCCTTCAGGGGTTGATTCTGGATGGCCATTCACCGTGGAAAAAGAATTAACACACACTGCAGCGAAGACTATGGTGTTCACTGTGGCAAAAACAATAATGTACGCTACGGTGAATTGGCTTGAGAGGCGAAGTGGCCGCGATGAATGAAAAGTTCTCCACGACGAAAGGTGCTATGCCGTGGCGAAGTATTCTAGAAAGACACAAACTTTTTCTGCCCACATACTTAGCTCATATGTAACTCCATAATTATCATTTAAACGACATACAATTCATCATCTACGTCCATTTCCTCTATTAGAGAAAATATGTCATGTATTTACTAGAACACAGAATTCAAAGGGAAGATGAATTATTGAAATAAAACAACTGAACCTACGTCCTACTAGAAACTAAACCTAATCCTGCTGAAGTAGTTTCTCCCCCACACTTAGTGAACATACTCATGCATAACAATGTCCTTTTCAATCAAAAAGTAGAAGTATATTGTAAATGAAGGAAGAGAAACAACCTATTGCTTATGGTGGATCTTTCAACTCTTGGGGGACATTTGGCTCATATCCATACTGTGGCAAAGTAACTTAACCACTTCCTAGTTATGAACTAATGTCCACACTCCGTTGTTCACCTGAAACATCAGCAAAAAATATTTCCATCAAGGAATCATTACTAAAGGGGTTCATTGCCAGTTCAAACTCAGCACATGCATCATCAACAGCAATGTCAAGCATGTTCACTCCTAAGAGTGAGTAGTCCTTAAGGGGGTGTTTTATAGCTTCATATATATTAAAGCTTACTTGTTGATCCCTGACCTTTATAATGATCTTACCTTCTTTCATGCTAATCATAGTACTAGCAGTCCTTAAGAAGGGTCGCCCAAGAATCAAAGATGTATCCTGCACAACTTTAGAAGACATATCAAGCACTTAAAAATCAGCAGCAAGAACCAAACCCTTGATCTGGACCAAAATGTCCTCTATAATCCCCACTGGATGCCTAAAAGATCTATTAGCCAGATGTAACACGACAGATGTGGGCTTAAGACTCTTGACTCCTATGGATGGATAAACACACTTAGGCATCATATTAATTGTGGCCCCTAGATCTAACAAGGCCTTTCCTATGATAAATTTTCCTATTATGCTTGGAATGGTGAAAGATCCAAGATCTTGACACTTAATGTGTATACGGGGTTTAAAAAGGGCTCACACATTCGAGCTCACTTGGACTCTCTTGTTAGGTCTAAACTTCCTCTTGTTTGTGCACAAATCCTTAAGATATTTAGCATATGTCAGAACCCTTTTCACTAAGTCAAGTAGAGGGACGTTGACTTCTACTTTTCTAAGCAAAGCAATAACATCATTTTCATGTTTAATGTCAATCATACGCTTGCTCATTAAATATGAGTTAGGAAAAGGTAAGTCTTAAAGGTTTACTTCCTTACCTTGGGCTTCATGCTTGCTTGGTTCCCCATGTTCATGTGTTGGTGCTTTTTCCTTGGAACCTTCTGAAGTAGCTCCTTTGTTCTTTGATTCAGACTTCCTTTCATTGAAAAGTGCTTTTTCTTTGGAGCTTTCAAAATTCTTGATAGTGTTCTTGGGTAAAGGCAATTCTCCACTATCCATCTCCTTATTGCATTCTTCATCTTCTTGATCAAATCCCACGTTTCTGAAGCTATAATATCAATCAATGAACCTCCCGATGCTGCATCTAACATGCCTTTATCTTGACTTTTCAAACCATCATAGAAATATTGCAGTAACTGTTCATTCGGTATTTAATGGTGAGGGCATCTAGATAATAAATCTTGGAAGTGGTTCTAGTAGTCATAAAGAGACTCATCATACTCCTGACATGCCGCGTAAATCTGCTTCCTCATTGATGATGTGCGGGTAGATGGAAAATACTTTTCCAAGAAAGCCTTCCTTAGATTGGTCCAGCTATGGTAGGCATTTGCTACATGCCTTGGAAGACTTATGTACCACTCTCTTGCTTTTCCTTCTAGAGATAGGTGAAAAACCTTCCATAACACTTGATCA
>JAOSBN010114656.1:0-10108 GCA_027563595.1 Erythroxylum suave
AAAATATAACCAGATGTTAATTTCCTAGAATCAATGCAGCCAGCAAAGTCTGAATCGGAGTATCCAACTACTTCCAAGTTCTCAGTTCGTCTGTACAAAAGCATGTAGTCCTTTGTGCCTTAAAGATATCTCATAACCTTTTTTGCAGCTTTCCAGTGGTCAATACCTGGATTACTCTAATATCTTCCTAACATTCGAACAGCATATGCAATGTCAGGTCGGGTGCAGACCTGAGCATACATAAGGCTTCCTACAGCTAAAGCATATGGAATGTTCTTCATGTGTTTCTGCTTAAAGTCATTCTTCGGGCACTGATTCAAACTGAATTTATCACCTTTCACGATAGGTGCTACACTTGGTACATAATCTTTCATCCAAAATCTCTCTAAAACTTTGTTGATATAGGTCTCTTGAGACAAACCCAAAATGTCGCGAGATCTTTCTCTATTGATCTTGACGCCAATGACATAAGATACCTAACCCATATCTTTCATATCAAAATTCTTTGAGAGAAATTGTTTCACCTCATATAGCAAATCTTTATCATTCGTCGCAAGTAGGATGTCATCCACATATAACACAAGAAAACAAGTCTTACTCCCACTGACCTTCTAGTAAAAACACTAGTCCTGTATATTCTCTTCAAATCTGAATAAAGAGACAACCTCATCAAATTTTAAATACCACTGCCGGGAAGCTTGTTTTAATCCATAGATGGATTTATTAAGCTTGCATACTAAATGCTCACTATCACTAGAGGAGAATCCTTCAAGTTGTTTCATATAAACCTCTTCCTCTAGTTCACCATTGAGGAACTTCGTTTTCACATCCATTTGATGTAACTCAAGATCAAAATGAGCTACTAATGCCATGATTACACGAAGAGAATCTTTCTTAGATACAGGAGAAAATGTCTCCGTGTAGTCGACTCCTTCCCTTTGAGTGAACCCTTTGGCAACAAGTCTTGCCTTATATCTCTCAATGTTGCCTCGTGAGTCTTTCTTTGTCTTAAAAACCTATCTATATCCAATGGCCTTAACACCATTTGGTAACTCAACGAGATCCCAGACTTGATTTGATGCTATAGAATCCATCTCATCTTTCATAGCATTGTACCACAAGTCTGATTCCTTAGAACTCATGGCCTATGAAAATGTTTTAGGATCATTTTCGACTCCAATGTTGTAATCTGACTCTTGTAAATATACTATGTAATCACTAGGTATTGCTGACCTTTTAACCTTAGTGGATCTCCTTAATGTTGTCTTATCATCCTTATGAGAAACTTGTTGCTCAACCTATTGTTCAACTGGTTGTTTAACAATTTCTGGTTGTTCCTCATTTACAACTTGATCTACTGGATTAGTTGTAATAGCTTGTGGAACTTCAGTAACTAGTTGTCCAACACCCGTTTCGATTTGAGGGGTATGGATGACAATTAATCTATCACTTGAACCAGAGGGTTGAGCTTCACAAGGGCCCTTTTTAGACACAATGTCTAGAAAATAACCACTCCCACTGATCAAGTCATTCTTAAGAAATTTTGCATTTCTTGATTCCACAATTCTAGTGCTATGAGATGGACAATAGAATCTATACCCCTTAGACCTTTCAGCATATCCAATGAAATACCCACTAATGGTCCTTGGGTCTAGCTTCTTTTCCTGTGGGTTGTAAATTCTCACTTCAGACGGGCATCTCCAAACTCGTATATGTCTCAAACTTGGTTTTCAGCCCTTAACTAACTCAAAAGGTTTCTTTGAGATAGCCTTGGTTGGAACTCGGTTTAATATATACACTGTCGTCTTAAGAGCTTCAGTCCACAGAAATTGAGGAAGTTTTGTGTTACTCCTCATACTTCTTACCATGTCCATTAATGTTCAGTTTCTTCTTTCTGCTGCACCATTTTGGTCCGGAGAACTAAGCATGGTGTATTAGGCAACAATCCCATGTTCCTGAAGAAATTTTGCAAAAGGACTAGGTGCTTATCCACTTTCAGTGTATCTACCATAGTACTCTCCACCTCTATCTGATCTCACGATCTTAATCAGTTTTCCACATTGATTCTCTACTTCAGCCTTAAACTTTTTAAAGGCATCCAAAGCTTTGTCTTTAGAACGAAGTAAGTAGAGATACATATATCGCGAAAAATCGTCTATGAAGGTGATGAAGTATTTCAGACTATTTGCATTCATATCTGGACAAAAATATCTCTATGTATAATTTCTAACAAGTTTGTACTCCTCTTGGTACCCCTTTTAGACTTGTTAGTTTGTTTACCCTTAATGCAATTCACGCAAGTCTCAAAGTCAGCAAAATCCAAAGTACTCCTTCATATACTAATCTCTTAATTCTCTCAATAGAGATGTGTCCTAATCTATAGTGCTATAGCATAGACGTTGCTTCATTCACAACACATCGTTTTAATCCAACAATGACATGCATTGAACTATAGGCATCCTCATTTTGTAATTGAATGGAATAAAGACCACCATATAGTGTACCATAACCAATAACTTTAGATTCATTACATAAATTGAAACTAGAATCTGAAAGTTAAAGGAAAAACCAAAAGGTACAAGTCTTGATACAGAAATCAAACTTCTAGAGAAATTTGAAACATAAAAGGTCTTTTCAAAACACAAAATAAAACCACTGCTCAAAACCAAACTACAAGTGCCGATAGCTTCCACATGTGAACTCATCTTACTTCCTGAATAGAAGAATTGTTCACTTCCCACCGGCTTCCTTAGGTTTTGCACACCCTGTAAAGTATTGGAAACATGGATTGTAGACCCAGAGTCAATCCACCATGTGTTATGAGTAACATTAACCATATTAGATTCATAACAAATGAATGAAAGTTAAGTACCTTTTTTTTCCATCCAGATCTTGAATTTAACGCAGTCTTTCTTCATGTGTCCCTTCTTCTTGCAGAAACAACACTTAGACGGTTTTTTTATATCGGGCTGAAGGGGAATTTTCCCTTTTCTCTTGTTTCCCTTGCTTTTGACATCATCCTATCTCTTCTTTCCTGAAATGGTCAAATTGACCTTTTCACCCTCTTCCATCAACAACCTCTCCTCTTCTTATACACATATGGTCAACAGCTCATTAATCGACCACTTTTCCTTATGTGTGTTGTAAGAAATCTTGAAAGGACCGTATTATTGATGTAGAGTGCACAGAATGTAATGCACCAGGAAAGATTCCGATATTGAAACTTTCAGCGCTTTCAGCTGAGCCACTATATCCCTCATACACATGATATGATCATATATGCCCTTTATTCCAATGAGCCTCAAGGATGACAACTGCATAATCAAGGTGCTAGCAAGGGCCTTATCAGATGTAGCGAACTACTTATCAACAGATCTCTGACATTATTATGTTGTTCGACAGAACTACGAATACCAACAGATATCTTTGTCTTTATGAACATCACGGAGAGGCAATTAGACCTCTCCAACTTTTCATAAAGAACAAAAACTTTGGGTCAAACTCATCAAGTTTGACCCAAAGCTTCTGTGCAGTGTTACAATTCTGCACTTTCCTTATCACTGTTGATGATAAGTGAAGCATTAACTTGCAATATGCAAGTCTTTACATCTTAAGCTTCTTTGTAGGATCAATCTCTAGGTCATACTGATCATCTATAGCACCATAGCAGTCATATGACTGTAGAAGAGCTTGCATCTGGAGTTTCCATATGGTAAAGTCTTCTTTACCATAAAATATATCCATTTCTTTGCCTACTATGCTCACTGTAGAATAAAGAATCTAAAGACTTTCCACTTACTGACTTTCTTGATGAATCTTTGATGCTTGAAGTGTCCAAGAATTGCCCCAGGAGGTCTTGAATGCTCTGTTACCTCTTCTGTTGGGATGTAATTGCTTTACTGTTGTTCTTTAAACACAAGAACTGATAAAGATTGTTAAACTTTGTAGAAATCAAAACTTGCAGGAAATTAAAGAAGACACAATTTTTACTTGCTTCGATAGTGAATCACTATCTACATCCAAGGTTCCCACTTGATAGTGGTGAAGAGATCTCACTAATGAGGAAGAAGTAGAAATCGGTTACAGAGTTGAGTGATTTTTCAATATCACTTGCGAGAGGCTTTCACTCTACTAGTACTCACTATAAGTACTCTAGCTAACTCAAACCTTTTTCACTCTCAAAAACTGAATACAATGTGAATTGAAAATTGAAGAATACAACATCTGTGTGTTGCTCTCAGCTAATGCATGTGTTCTGCTTTTATACGTGTCTCATGCACGCAGGAGCTTTCAGATGGAACTTGGAGAATTTCTGCTGCTACACCTCACGTGACTCATTAACCCTCTGCTGTGTGTTTTTGGCTTGTAACTTGCATTTTACGTTGTTGTTTAAAAACAAATGTGAAACGACAGTGTAATGCTTATGTCTTGATGTGTTCTGCGTTTTTATGTGTGATCTGCGTATCATATTATTCACAGTTGTGTTTAAGAATGTAATAAGACAATGTGTTGGTTTATTCTAACTTGTGCCAAAATGACTGTGCTTAGTATTCAGAAGCTTAAGTGTCATGTGAACTTGTCTTGAACTAAGTCACTTTGTTCCTGTCATTGTTAGAATCTTCGAGAGATTGTCTCTCTTTCCTCTTTTCTGGTTCAGATGTTTCTTCATGTTTCTTTGTATTAGATGCATTTGAGTGAGGGTTATTGGAGTATACATGATCCAAATCACAATTCGTTAAAAGAAATGCAGCTGTTATAATTTTCGAGGAAAAAAATAATGGTCATCCCTAATAGAACTTTCATCAAACACTTAATATGCGTCACAAATTCATCCCTAACTAATAACAAAATCGCAATATTTTTTCATTATTCACCAACATTCACACAGAACAACAAACAATGACTCATTAACAACCAAAATAAATGCAGCCAACTTAATCCACAATAACAAAACCGACGAACATGAAACCATTACACAACAAAAATTGAAGCAGAAAAAGAACACCTAATGGCATAGCATGGATGACCTTATACCTCAACGGATGATTAACTAGAGATGATGTAAAGAGACGATGGAAGCAATTGGTGGAAGAACAAATGAAGATGACGAACGACAAAGATGAAAGGAGAAAACGATAGAGAATTAAGGAATAAGATGAAAATGAAAAAGGAGGGAGGGCTTCGATTTGAACATTGTAAATTGGAATGAAAACGGCGTCATTTAGTTTTTCTCATTAGGTACATTTGGCGATGAATCTACATTTCGTCACCAAATGTTAAATGTTTGCTACGAAAAATAAAATACCAGCGCAAATTGTTAAACATTTTGTTACCAAATTCATAAATCATCACCAATACTAAACCTTTTGCCTTTTTCCTGACGGTCAAAACTATCGTTGCCTATGACTTCAATTTCACTACCAATTATACACAATGTCGCCAAATCCCAAGCATTTTCCCCGACCAACCACCACACTTAACTGCAAATGATAGACAATTTGCTACCAAAATTTCCACATCGTCACCCAAAACTAAAGCAATCTCTTTACTTTCTTAATTTTCATAATTGATTAATATATATGAGGTATTCCTAATACATCATACAAAATGTTAAATTAATCTTTTCACTTATATATGCAATTGTTCTTCATTTGGTTAATTTTTGGGAATGACTAATCTTTCATTTTAATTTGTTAGAAATAGTTTTCTAATTATATTACAACGTCTTATTAAATTATTATAATTTAGTTTTTCTAAATTACAATAATTAAAATGTATAATTTTTTAATACGTGTTTTGAAATTATAATAATCAAAATGTATAATTTTCTGATAATTGTAAGTCAATTATAATTTATTTGAACGGTCAACAACTTATTTTACAAATAGTTTTCAATTGAATAATTTAATTTTTAATTCCAATTGTGTGTTATTTGGAATAGGAAAATAAATTTATTTAAAATTATTTATGAACCCGCGGGCTTTGGTGATTAACCATGTATTGGTCGCTACATCTGATGTTTGTCGACCAAATACAATAGATCATAGCAAATTAATTAATACTACTTTCAAACAACTACTATATCATTTACCTAAACAATAAACGATATCGTTTACCTAAACAAGAAAAACAACATTGTTTGTATTAGGTTTTTCAAGACAAAAACATAAAAGGCTACTCCATTCTCTCTCAAGCAGTCAACATTTCTCAAAATCCTCTCTTATGTTGGGGTTTTGTATTGTGGTCATCACTGTCGAAGAACCATTATTAACTGAATCAGTATTATACTTTTGTCAACTAATACTTTTAGGTATTTATTGTGATTTCTTAATTATGCATTTGATATATGAGTTGTGTTTATGGTTGTGTTTTGAATATGATTGACTAGTTGTCTTTGTTTTTTGTGTATGGGTTGACTTCTTCCCTACGATCTTTATCACTTTCCTCATCAAAGCTTCATAACTATTTGATGAAAGGACTTTAAGAGTATTTTACTTTAATTGATTTTCATTAATAGTAATATAGCCCAATGTAGATAATACTATATTTATGAACATCAAGAACATAGTCATGTCTATTCTACTTTAAATTTTAAATTTTGCATGTCATACAAACTACACAAAAGAATTTTGATATTTTAGTAAGGTAACTTTCATATCATTAGGCACATTAAAGATGTATAAACGCTAAACTGGACTACTTTCACTTAACATCAAAATTGGAGTTGAACATATCATCATTTTATTTAAATCGACATTTGTAGAATATATCTCTTAACATTATTAATCAAGGAATATCAACATGGCCACTAGTTTCGAATGGTCCTAATTCATTCCATTAGGAGGAATGTGGCAAAATAGTCCCTACTGAAAAAATAAACAATGCAGAAAAAATATCCACTTCATACACTAATCATCGTTTGCCTTTCATGGCCGATCTTCTGCTTCAAGGTGTTTAGTATCATCCGAACAACGTCACTTACCTTATTATGTACATCTCATTTCCTTTTATGAAACTATTATATATATTCACATTTGATAGTATATACTACATATTGTTTTAAGCTTTCGTGGATCTTGAAGATGACATGTATGCCCATGGAGGCAGGAGTGATATCACAACGGTCCGTAAAGGGTTAGGGAAATCGATTGTTTTGAAAAATTCGTCAACTCCACACACTTCATCTGGTCATTCATGTATGCATGTCACTCCAATTTCGGTTGGTTAAACGGTTTACTAATCTAACAGTATCTAAGTTCTATACTGATTGTGTTTTAGGTAAACCGTTTCGTGTTGGCAGTTCATATGGAGAACTTGTCTTCCATACTAAATGTAGCAACTCATTCACTGTATCCTCTACAAGTTTAGCTATAGCGAAAATGTTGTTGCAAGAGGGTGTGAAAATCCACACACTTGAGGGAAGAACTATTATTGTTTCAATTGGTGCCTTCGAACATGCAAGGACCCTTCCGGAAATCTAGACATCGGGGACTCAGTTATCCTTACCGACTCTCATATCACTTGAAATTCAAATAAATAATTATATCATTGTCATTTATCGATGCAATCAACTGGACTCAACTTTACAGTTGATTTATTGTTATATTTGTAAGAATTTGTCAAACAACCTCTACTAGTTAGGGGTAGGTCAAGCTGCGTACTATTAAGAGTGGACTATTATTGTTCTTGTTCTATGACTGTATGAATTGTTAAACTTCTAATTCAAATTTTGTATTACTCCATATATCATATTATTATATTGATAAAATTATTTAAATTTTTTATAACTAATTTTTGCAATGTTAGTAAATGTTAATGATTAATTAACACTACTGTTTAATACTTAAAATTATGTTATGTGCGATTTTTTAACAATACATTGTAAACATTCAAAACAAATCTCCAATAAAACGTATCTTAACTATGATAAATTATAAAAAGTTAGTTTAACAATTGGTAAATGTCAACCCTTTGGTGACGATTTAGGCAAATGGTTACCAAATGTGTTGCAAATTACTGTAGCACCTTTGGTGATGATATCTAGACCATTTAGTGACGATTTCCAGAAATTGTCATTGAATTTGCAATATTTGGTGACGATTTTCAAAATTCGTCACTAAATGTTAATCTCTAGTCTCAATTTCAAATATCGTCACTAAATGGTCACTTTTAGACATTTAGCGACAATGTCTAAAACGTAGCAAAAAACTAAACATCTTTTTACTAACAATTTTGTATAATCGTCACCTATTATGAACCCTTTGGTGACAATTTCGGACATTGATCACCAAATGTTTAACAAATTATAGTGACAATTCCTAAAAAGTGTTACCAAAAGTTCTTTTAGGGACGAATTTCTAAAATTGTCAGCCATTTTGGATCATTTTGTGATGATTTTGTTAATCGTCACTAAATGTTGACCATTTGGCAACAATTTTTGTCATTCGTCACTAAATGTTGTTCCTTTTATGACACTTTGTTAGTTAGTCGCTAAATGTTTAGTTTTTGCGATGATTGTGCAAATTGTCGCAATATGGTAACTTGTGCTGACAATTTTTATAACGTTATGAAAAAAACATAGTTAAATGTCTACTTTGTTGTAGTGGTGTTAGAGCTTACACCCAACCCTTAATACCTTCCTCTCATTTTTTTGCAATTAACCAACACGTCGTCCAAACACTAGTTCCCACTACCATTTAGTCATTTCCTCTGCCTCACTATAAACCTACCCAAAAACCTTCAAAAACTCAATTACAAATTCTACTACGCATAACCAGAACAAACATACTTCCCAACATATCAACATCTTTAGACACACATCAAACACTACCAGAATCATCTCAAACCGTGAAGAATTCCCACTTACACCCATGACAGAAATCAATTTACCCACCTTACCATTCAACAAAGTCACAAACTTCATGACTACACCACTCGATTCTATAAACTATTTGGTATGGGGAAATCAAATTAAAGTAATTCTCATTACCTTAGATTTGCTAGGTTATGTCGACAGCACCATCTTATCTACGGCCGATGCAAACCCTTATTCACCAAAACATGTCAAATGGAAGAAACACGACCAACTCTTGTATTGTTTTCCCACCGACTCTTTCTCTAGCTCCACTGCCAGACTTGCCCTCAGCCACAACATGACTTGCTCTCTCTAGGTCGGTCTTGAAGACCATTTCATGATCTAGTCTACCTCTTAACGATCCTTCCTCCGTCGAAAGCGTCACACTATCAAAAAGGGGTCCGACACCATCATCATTTATCTCGATGCCATCTTGACCACTGCTAAAGTGTAACATCCTATTACCCTTGTTAAGGCTAGAATAGTAAATTATTGAGAAATTAGGAAGATACACGTCATGCATAAGTTAAATGTATTGTGCACATTTTTGCACATCCATATGATTGTACATGCATTCATTGACATTTTTCGAGTACAATTGTGTTACTAAAAGGTGAATTGTGAATTATTTTTTTGAGCTAAAAATTTATTTAGAGAGTCATATTATTATTATTATTATTATTATTATTATTATTATTATTATTATTATTATTATTTCAAAATTTCTGGTCAATTTTTAAAATTTGCGAAAAGTTTAGGGTATTTTGGACCAATTATATTTGTGAAAATGGCTAAATTGTATTGTAAAATGTGGCATCCTTGCACGTTGACACATGGTCCACATGCTAGGAACACACGTGATTAAGTGTGTTGCTAGAGAGAAATTGCTGAAGCTTGATCATATGTCTTTATGTTTTTGTTCTTCACTTGAAACAACTTCTTTACCAAAACCCTTCTCTAGTCTGTCCACCGATATATCAAGTGTTAAATTTTTGTGCTATTGATTTACTCTCACCTGCTGGAGATTTTGTGGGATCAAGTAAGTTATTCTGATGGTATTTTTGTGCTATTGATTTACTCTCACCTGCTGGAGATTTTGTGGGATCAAGTAAGTTATTCTGATGGTATTTCTACAGCGTAAATATATACATACATGCATGGGTTTGAGGATTGAGGATTCAGTGATGAATGAATTAACTGAAGATTTACAAACCATGGATATGTTGTTTTTGCATGTTTGAGGAACCATATGTT
>JAOSBN010114657.1:0-10108 GCA_027563595.1 Erythroxylum suave
ACCACAAACTATAACCAACATTATGATTAAAACCTCAACCTCACAAGAAACAAGCGTAAAGTAAGTGCTATGAGCCTCTAACTTCTATATATATTATATATTTCTATGTTACATGCAAGGCCATTCTAATATGTAGAGATTGTGTAGGTATTACACATCAATTACGGCCCCTAATGTAATATCTCAACCCAATAGACCAATCACTTGGAAACCAAAAGATTCATTTCACATGCAAACTTTTAAATCTTCAACTGCCTGAATTCATTTGCTAATTTTCCTTGCATCCTATTACTTGATGATTTTTACAATATGTAATAAGACTACTATGTTTACAGTTTCTTGTTGTCTATGTACTAGTTATAAGATTAACCATGTTATGGTCCTTTCAAAATTACAAGTTTGTCTTGAAAGCTTGAAATACAAGTTGACAAGCTCATTATTGAAAATGGAAGACAACTACAAGTTTTTGAGACAAAGTCAAAAGAATTAACCAAGAAGCATAATGTCAAAATTTTGAGGTGGAAAGTAACTTTGTAGAAGCCTTAAAGGTTAATTCACTACTTTCACAAACAATTAAAGGTTCTATTATATATAAAAAAAAGTCCAAAACTAGGAACACGAACAGAAAACACATAAGTAGTCAATATCATTTTTTACCAACTCCGAAACAAGTAAAGTAAATAAGAAATTACCTATTTATTGATCTTGACACCAATAGCTCACTTGACGTAAATTCCTTAGAGATTTGTGAATGGAAGATTAATACCACTAGCCTGTATAAAGAATATAACAAAATTCATTATGATGAAGAGTTGATTTCTTGAAATATTAAAAGTAAACATAGCATGGAAGTCAACAATGCTTGTGAAAAGCTAAATAGATCCTTTGAAGATGAAGACTCTAAATATTCATTACTCCTTACTTAAACGAAAAGGTAGAGCCATTTGGTTAAAGGTAAGGGATAGGAACCCTAAGTTATTTTACAGCGCAATTATGGAAAGAAGGAATCAAAACAAGTTAATATCCTTAGAAGCCTCGGATAATTTCTTAATTACTGATTAGGTACATCTTAAGAATATTGCTTTGAGTTACTTTAAAAGGCTTATTAGTAAAGAGTTTCTCATGTCCTTTACCCTTTAAGACATCAAAATATTTATCCCATAAGGTAACATTCAAGAACTTTTTGACTCCTCATGAAGATCCTTCTCTAACTTGGAAATAAAAATGTTCTATTTAGTTTAAGGCCCGAAAGCAATTAGGCTTAATGGTTTTAATGCCAACTTCTTTTGAAAAACTTGTTCCCTTATAAACTTGTTCTCTTGGACTCTTATAAAGATGTTATGGTTAAGTAATCAAGTTAGAAAGAATTCAAATGCAAAATTGCAAATGGTAAGGAGACCTAGATTTGGTTGGACAAATGACTTGATAGGGTTCTCTTTTCCATAATTTAGCTAAAGTAAAAGTAGTCTTAATAAAGATAGTTGGAACTGGCCTATCAATACATATGAAAGATTTACTTATATAAGTGATCACATACCAACTATAGCCCCTAGTCAAGATAAATAAGATGGAAAATATTGCAGAAGATACTTTTGAAACCTTTAGACGTCTATCACTAGACTATGACAATTTTGCTTCAGTTGCAAAGGAATTCATATACCTCTCATCTAAACTTGTCCAAATAGAGGGGTCTATGGGTGAAGACCTGTGTTTTGAAAAGCTCATTGACATCCATGACAAGAAGAAGTTGCCATTTCGCAATGATTCTTACCGACACAAAGCAACAATAGCTACTTTTGAGGTTTTTGAGAATGGCCTTAAGTCATTACAAGAAGAAATATCATACACGAAACAGAAGCATTCGAGTCAAAGAGAAGCATATATGCTACATACAAAGAAATGGTAAAATGGAGCTGCTATTTTGGTGTTGAATATAAATCTATAATAAAATCTGCATACAACAATGAAGGGCTCAACAATAAAGGTTTAATTGCGTAACAAGAATTTATTCATCATAGTTGTCAGTGGACTTTTTCAATACAATATCACACTCATTCTCACTACTTCTTGTGTCTAAGTCCTCCTAATCATCATTCAAACATTGCTCAGAATTCAATAAAACATTATTTACTACATCATATGGAATATCATTTCGATCTAAAGACTCCAAGGAACATTTCTCGACTTCCATTGTAACTTCATCAGAGCTTCTTCATTACTAAGTGAAGGGATATCATACACACGTCTAACTTCACATTCTTGAACGATCCACCAATTTGGACCGAATAACAAATCTTGCACATAAAAGACTTGGTTCGCTTCATGTCTTAAAATAAATGGGTCAGCCTTGTACGAAAACTTAGTTACGTTGATGCTTTTGACAATGCCATTGACCCTCATATTCGAATTTGCAAGATCATACCATTTGCACTTGAAAGGTACAACATTTTTACCCCTAACATATTCAAGCCTGATAATATTTGTCAAAATCGCATAAAATGTAATATTATCTTCCCCATAATTTCCTAACATTGTAACACCACTATTTTGTGTAACCTTACGCATATCACGGGCTTCAGTGTGAAATTGCATGCCATTTGTATTGCATACAATGTACTTTTGCACCAAACTATGAGGTCCACATGCTAATGCATACAAAGACTCAAAGATACTTCCTTCACGAGAGCTAGTTAATGTCATCATCTATAACAAAAAACGAAATTTAGTTAATGATATATAGTTATTAGAGTACACCACATACAAACATTCTTCTCACTCGATGCTTTAACCATGAAGAAAATTGTTTTCTATGTCTCCTGTCAACATATAATGAACTTTGTTGCCTCAACTCATCCATGTGCTTAATATGGATAAAAAAATTTCAATCAAGATTTTAAGAAATATATGTAGTTAGTGCATATCCTAATTCGACAATAGGTTAGATGAACTTACTGAATAAAGGGCCCAATCTCATGACAGTTCATAAGCACATATCAATGTGCAATCTCTAGCTCTTTTGTGAGAAGGGAAATTGTTTTGGCAGTACCAATTGGCTTACATCATTAGAAGAAAACTAATATGCCACTACCATCAACCATATCATTGATTCTCTCTGGCACGTTGACGTTGGTTTCAATTCCTTTTGGATACATTGAATAGAATGTCATGCACTCTTTAACAACATACGTTTCAGCAATTGACCCTTCTAAACGTGCTTTATTTCTAACAAATCTCTTTAGTATACCTAGGAATCTTAACAAACGATTAACCATAATTAGATACGACACTATTTAGTTAACTTTAATAAGTGATAGGAAAAATTTAAATAATACCTCTCAATTGGATACATCCATCTATACGTAACCGGTCAACCAAGTAAAGCTTCATTTAGAAAATGAAAAGCCAAATGTACCATGACATCAAAGAATGCTGGTGGGTATATCATTTCAAGTTAGCATAGGATTAAAGTTATCTCACCACACATTTTCTGTATGTCATACTTATTCAAAATTCATTTACAAATTTGACAAAATAAGTCCCTCGACTCTATTAAAACACCCGTCACATCTTTATTCAAGATGGCACATGTGCCTAATGGAAGAATTCTTTGTAACAGTATATGACATTCATGAGATATAAGCCTAGTAATCTTCCTTTCATCAATATTAACACATCTAGATATATTAGATGGGTAACCATCTGGAAACTTCACCTGCTTTACAAACTCGCAATACTTCTTCTTCTCATTCATAGACATTGTATAGCATGCTGGAGGTTTTGCCATAATAGTTCTATTAGTTGCTCTTTTCAAGTGCAATTCCTTTCGAATGTTTATATCTTCCAAATTAAGCCGAGCCTTGATAGTATCTTTGGTTTTACCTTCAACATTCATCAAAGTACCAAGGATATTGTCAAAAATATTCTTTTCTATATGCTTGACATCAAGGTTATGCCTCAATCTTAACTTATGCCAATACGGTAGATAAAAAAGAACGCTTTTTTTATTCCAATTCTACTCTCCTTCCAATCTCCTTCTCCTTTTATTGCTAGGGTGCTTTCCATAACATATATTCTGCACTTTTCTCTATGGGTGATCGTAAGGAAGAAAACACCGATGGCCTAAGTAACCAATCTTACTTCTTAACTTACAAAAAGAGGTGTGCTTGTTACAAACAGGGCATGCCTTATAGCCTTTAGTGCTCAACCTAGAAATAGTACCATAGGCTGGAAAGTCATTGATAGTCCACATTAACGCTGCATGCATTCAAAAATTTTCTCTTTTTGAAGCGTTAAAAACATCAAAACCATCTTCCCATAACTCATTTAACTCATCTACTAGTGGCCTCATATACATGTCTATGTCTCTACCCACTGCTTTCGGACCTGGAATAACCAGTGATATCATAAAAAATGACTCTTCCATACACATCCAAGGGCGTAAATTGTATGGTAAGAGAACAACAAGCCACACGCTATATGAAAGTGATAGATTGCCATATGGATTGAATCCATCTGTTGCTAAGGCTAGTCTAACATTATGTGGTTCTCTGGCAAACTCAAGATAAAGCTCTTCCAAGCTTCTCCATCAGAAGGATGAACCATTATATTACTGTCACCTTTAGGCCTATCATCACGCCACATCATTTGTTTAGCAGTCTTACTTGACATGAATAATCATTATAATAAGGGGATTAAAGGAAAGTACTGCAAAACTTTATGAGGTATCTTCTTACCCCTGCCATCATTAATTCTCCATCTTGATGTTCCACACTAAGGACAAATTTCCAAGTCTCCAGACTCTTTCCAAAATAGGGAACAATCATATTTATATGTATGTATTGAGACGTAACCCAAACCTAGGCTTCTTAGAAATTGATTTGCTTCATAATAGGACTTCGGCAAAGATTTATAATTAGGTAATACATCCCTCAGCAGAGCAAGTAACATGTCAAATAACTTATTGCTCCACTTGTTGTATACTTTTAGGTGAAGCAACTTTATTAAAAACAACAACTTTGAAAAGCTTGTACATCCGGGGTACAACTCTTCAGTAGCATTACTCAATAATTCATGAAAGACACCCATAATAGAATCTCCGAAGCCTATTGTAGGACTACTTCATCCTGAACAATTGGATAGTCATTTAAGAAAGAAGTCACATCATAAAGCAAATCTTGTATGTCATCATCCTCCTCATCACCATCACCTTCATTAATATCATTGCCCGTCCCATCAATGTGTAAATTTGTAGCGTTAACCCTTTCTTCCCTAGACATAAATTTATATTCTGGCAGTTCACCATGTGAAACCCAGTGGGTGTATGATTGGTCTATGCCAAATTGCATTAAATGGTAAAAAACATTCATCTGAGATCTCATATAATAATTCGTGCAATGTATACAAGGGCATGAAATTTCACAATCTTTGCCATTTTTTCCAGCCACAAAATTCATAAACATTCTCGCTCCATCAATGTATTCATGGGAAACCCTAAAACTGTTCATCGAACTCTTATCCATAGTCCTCCAACTATCTCCTTCTCACATTTGAAAATAGTATTTATCATAAAGATATTGTTCAGTATATTAACCACTAAGTTCACTAACTAAACAATTGGTATGGTGTATCATTATATTTCAACATGTGACAAATGATTTAGTGTATTTTGTAACTCTTTCTTAACTTCATTGTTTTAAGACTATATTACTGGAACTTCGAAAGCATGGGTATCTTGTAAGAAATTAAGAATGATGATTCATCTGATGCTTCGCTCCTTTTAGCTTTCATTCGACTTTTAGGATCCCTTAAGAGGCACATGGCACATCTTAGCGGGATAATGAGGAGGGAGGTATTTAAACAGTTGGAATGATCATAGAATTTGCTTTTGGATGTTCTACATATTTGGGATAGAGGTAATGGTAACCAAATTTAAGATTGAGAAGTTTAAAGAGGATAATTTTTCATTGTAATCACTTTAGTTAATCAAAATTATTATTATTTTAAAGCAACAATAATAATTGAAAATAAGAAGTCAATACTTAATTTATGACTCTTCAAATTAGGAGAATTTGTGACCCTTCAAATTAGGAGCTAGTTTTCATATATCCTCCATAAGAGAAAGGTTCTATTATTATAAACCAAACTTACTAGATTTATGTATAATTATGATGATTATCCTCTAAAGGTTGTTGATATTGTAACTATAAACTTAAAGATGTATGATGTTACAATTCATATTCTTCTAAAAGCATGATATATGGAAGGTTTCAAAAAGAATTTGTTATCTCTAGTACAACTATAGAGATTCGCAACAATATTTTAAAGATAATTTAAGGCATGCTTGTACTTATAAGGGGATAAAGAATATGTGCAAACTTGTACAATTTAAATGGAGAATGATTACTAGAATTAGAAGCATTAGTTACCACATCTATAATCTAAGTGAAAGATTTTCAATGTTATGTCATTAAAAATTTGGTGTTAAAATAGAAGGACCATAATCTTGTATTCTCATAGTACATTGATATGCAAAACATAGATAAATGAACATACAGAATACACCAACTTTGCTAAAAGTTCCTAATAGCAAATAGTAAAATGAAAGAAGAGTATTCATCTCTAAGATATCAACAGATGTTATGCCAGAATCTATCAATTGAGCCTTAAAAAGATCAAACTTCTCAGGTGTGAACTTGATCAGTATCCTGTATGAAAAACAATAATTGAACTTGTTAAAATGATACTACTAATAAGGGTTACAGTTCTTTCAAATAAATGGATCAAAATTATTAATCATGTTATGCATTAAACTATAAGGATCATAATCTCGTATGCGCTTAATGTTATCAAAATTTTTTATCACCCACAATGTGACTTACTAATTTATTTTCAAGTTTAATGAATAAAGTGCTACATAAGAACAAATATCACGGTAATATATGAAACAAGTATTTAATCTCATAATCTTTGACTTGAATAGTTGAGTCTGAATACATTTATCAAAGCAACACTACAATAATATATTTAAGTACTAGTTGAGTCTAAAGCTCTAAAAGTTGATTAAAATTTTATAAATTAAAAAAAAGATATTAATATTAAATTAATAATATTTTAATTTGATTTAAAATATCTATTTAAAAATTAACTAATCTATAATATGGTAGCTTGATTTGTTAAACTAAACCAAAGAATAATTTATGAAATGCGAGATATGAAATCCATACATGCTTTAAGTAAAAGACAAGAAAAGTCATTTTTTATGATGTTTCATCCTATAATATTCTTGGAATTGAAATAGCAAATTTAAAATGATCAACAGAGTAATACATTTGTAAGTGGTGTAATATATTATCAAAATCTAAGTTCGCTGAGTTGGATAAACTTTACAAGATACAAGAATTATTTTATGAGTGGAGTATGTATGAAAAAATATTGTCATAAATGCATAAGTACATGGTTGATTGCGTCCTCTAATTATAAATGCAATAGAGACCTCAAGACATAATTAAAAATGATGAAGAAGAAGTTACAAGCACTTGTGTTAATATTTGAAAAAATTAAGAGGCTAGTGATGCAAATCCACCTAAAAATATACTGTAGAGCCCATGAATAAATTGGAATCAATTTAAGTAAGAAAAAACAAATGTATTAAGGAATTGACTCATTGATTATAAAGAATCAATAACCAACTTCTAAACACTACAAAGAAAGAGTTTTTTGATAACTTTGAGATTGTTACATGCGCACTATACATGCTTTCTGATACAAAAAGAATGCGTATGATATAAAAGTTTCCTCCATGTAGTCGACATGATAAATTAAAGACAACACATCAAGAATATCGTAGTCAAAATGCAAATACGGGGTAAGCATTACGAATGTTTTAAATTTACTGCTTTTACAGTCACATGAATACTGAACCTTATGCATTTCTATTTCAATTATGCATCGCCCTCCCTATCCTTCAATCTCTATTTCCCTTTTTTATCCTTTTTTTCCTTGTCCTCTCAATACCCTCACATTTAAAAAATACTTGATATGTTGTTAGCGGATTATATCCAAGAATATGATGAAGTTTGCTTCAAGAAAAGTAAAAATTTGCTAATACCTTTAAGACTAATTTCTTGAGTTCACATCTCCTCCACCCAAAAACTCACAACCAATTTCCCATCAATCAAAATCATTGAACACACACTGCTTTCCATATCACAACTCATAGTTTCTAAACTTCAAACAGTTTGACAACACAACACAATTTATAGCCTTAACTAATTTGATAGGTAAATGAAAGATGAACAGTAGGCAAAAGTAGAGATACTGAGTAACTTGCTCCTTTTGCAGCAGCTGCTTGAATAAGAGTAAGTCCTACCAGGAGAGCGTTGAGAACCTGCTTAGATTCATTATAATAAAAAAATGCTTGAGTGTAAAGAAATTCTGTTTCATTGAAATCCATAAATCCATAACCCGAATTCTGGAAAACAAAACCAAAACGATCCAAACCCAAAAAAATTCATGCTTTGAGCAACAGAAGTTAAGCCTTGAAAATGAAAGAAGAGAGCAACTCAAAAAGCTTCAAGTTAAAAGCAAGCCCTCATAAGGAATGAGTTGAAGGCTTGGTGTCTTATTTATTTAATGAATATCTGTACTTTACATAGAAGCTAAAATGTGGAAGAAAATCTAACCCTTAACCATAATGTATGAGATAGAGAACACATTTACAAAGAATACATCCGATTAAATAGAGAATGGAGATATACAATTATGGTCTAAAATGTAGTTCAATCTTCAATCAAACAGTATAAAACACATCTTAAGATAGAGAGATTGGGTTGGAAAATTTTTTTCCATACCACACACTTGAAGCAAAAACATAGAGAGACGCACTAGAAAACTGACGGAGATTACGAATACAGTCGGAGAAGACGAGGAATACGGTCGGAGACGTAATGGATGACGGAGCAGATCAGCTTGGGTGGGGGGAAAGGAGATGCACCAGTCAACGGAGGACAGAGTGTAGGTTGGGTGGGAGGGGAGGACGACTGCAGCCAACATTTTAACCAAACAAAAACAATGTCGTTTGGTTTTAAACCAAATGTTGTCGTGTTGCTCCTGAAGCCAACAACAACGTTTTCTCCAATAAAACATCATGATTTCCCTTCTGTGGTGTTTTATTGAAAAAACGTCACAAAAAATTCCAAAAATTGGCTACATTTACACAAAATGACGAGAAAAGTTCAGATTTTTTATGACGTTTTCGAAATGTCGCGAAAAGTTTTCACAATCCGCAACATTTTCTATAAAAAAAACGTCGCGGATTCTATTAAATTTTTGTAGTGATTTAATATAAAGAAAGTACTATTAAGGTCGAGTATCCCAAGTAATACTGTAAAAAGAAGAAGATTTATGTTCAATTAGGCTTTATAGTAAATTTAATATTTGACATTCATTTAGATTTATTTATAGTTCCAAGTTCGTTGTATCCTACAGCAGACTCATGTAAGAAATTGCTAATAAAGAAAATTGTATGTACTGCTCAATAATGGTATTTGTTCTTCTATTAATAATTCAATTGTTACACGTTTGTATTTTTTTTCATTTCAACTTTGTATATTTTGGAGTCATAAAACTTATTTATAGTTTAGTTACATAAAGCTTTATAGCGCTAATTTATACACGAGTTATCATTAACCCTAATCTAGCTATTTTGTGATGTATCGTTTATTGCACGATTCTGATTCTAATGTATAGCTAGGTGTACCTGTAAGAAAAATACGCAAGAACAAATTCAAGCGCAGCGGAATAATTTAAAATTTTTCCATAAAACAACTTTAACAGAATTAAATCTGAAACATAAAACATGAAATTTAACAAAATCACACCTGTTTCGATTTCCGTTGTGATTTTTCTTTCTGTTGAATCCGTCAATTCTACGAGCTGTTCAATCGTCCGGCCTCTAACGGTATCCACAGATCTTCTTCGGAGAAAAACTCAAATCAAAATTTGAGAGGAAAAATCTTAGAAGTGCTAGCTTCATTTTTCTAACTTTTCCTTTTTATATGAAAAATATTATTTTTCATATCCTTGGATTTTATCAAAATTATAACTAAAG
>JAOSBN010114658.1:0-10107 GCA_027563595.1 Erythroxylum suave
CATTCCGATGCATGTAATATTAAGGAGTTGTGACTGGTGTTGCTACTAATACTGTTACTGATAAGAGCTTTAAGCTCTTGCATATGTGGTTCGAGCCTATGACTCACTGTGATCAATGAGTCATAAACTGACTGACTAAGCCCGATAATTCGGGATACTGTAAAAGTACATAGTCATAACAATATAAAATGAATGTGAGTCTCATGCATATCGCATCCGCATATAATTTGAATTCATTGAATGATTTGCAAAGCTTTGTGGATGTCATTATATGATTGAACTATTTAATTGAGAAATGATTTATCTGTGATAGTATTTGATACTTGTCAAGTGGCTTTGAACTGTGTGATTACCTATTATAATTGATCTTGTTTTATGATATGAGTGAACCATCGAGGATGGTTACTTTGTTGAGTTCTCAAAACTCATCAAAATTGTACCGTTGCTTTTCAGGTTTGAGAGTGAGACGACCTAGCTTCTAAGACTTGGTAGAAGCATATTTTGCGCAGGTGTTACTATCAGATTTGGTTCAAAGGTCGATCAGCTGGGATTGAGGACATAGTTGATTTCTTTTGAGTTTATAGTATTTGGTGTGTACTGAGTTGTTTATGTTCATAGGACAATGTTGTATAAACATGGATGATATTGTTCTATGTGAAACAATGTAAATCATGACTTGATATAATGTGATAACATTTTGGGTTTTTTAAATGTGTGATTAACAGTTTAGTGTATGATGGCATGATATATACAGTAAAGGTGAGTTAGTTAACATGTCATTTCTGGAAGGCATGTACACGTGTATCTGATGGACACATGTGCATATCTCAGTTGGGAATGGGGTGTTACATGTTCTCTTTTAAACACCTCACTTCCATTTGAGTTTTTGGTCAATTTTGACATGTCAATCACATTTTCATTAACTATCTACTCATTAAACATCACATTCTTAAGCTTTAAATTGGCTTTTTCTAAGAAACATTTGCATCTTTGCACTTTGGTTTCTTAGTACCATTTTAGTGTTTTTACCATATTTACTCATAGAGTGTATCAAATTCAAGGTCCTTTTCTCTTGTTAAAAATATTTTTTTCATCTATTCCTAATTATGAATTGATTATATGGAATTTTAAATGTTAAATTTAGGTAGTCTTAAAACACAAATTAGGACAAGTTATTTTAGGGTTCCAATCCTTGAATTTTTACCCAAATCTAATCTATGATTTATTACTTGATGAAATTGTGGGATGATGCTATTGTTATGGAATTTTTGTATCTATAACGATAATGCCCAATTTCTTTTTCAATCCCTTTTAAGCAATAATTTCATAAAGTGTTTGTTATTTATGCATGGAAATTTAGTAAGATTTGAGAATTTCTTATTAAGGAATGTTGATTAACTTAAGATGTGAATTTGTAAATTATTTTATTGTAGTTCATATTATGAAAAATTGTAATGGAATTTTAATTTTCGGGTTAGAATTGCTTAGATTGAGTTTTATATTTCTTTTAAGTATATTTTTAACTATTTCTATGTTTAAGTTAGCTTTGAGTTTAATTGTTTGTTAGTTATGTTAATGATTATTCTGCATAAGGATTGTTTTTAGGTTAAGTTAGCTTTATTTTTGTTTTACAATTCTTTTAGCCTGTCAATTGAGTTTTAGTTTCTTTAATTTGCACATAACCAAATATCTTCTTTTCATATTTTATTGATGGCATGCCCTGGGTTAGTAGTACTTTGATCTTTTTGAATAATTTTGTTGCGATAAACTATCCTAATGATTCAAGTTTGCTAATAACTTTTTGTGCGCTGTTTTGAGTTTGGATTCAAAATTGTTGATTGTAATTGGATCCTAACTTCATATGACAACTTTTTATTGAATTATCTTTGACATTAAGCATTAATATAAACTTACATATTATTGTTTCACTTAAGTATAAACATGAAATTATGTTTCCTTCGGTTTTATGTATACTATGACAAGGCATACAAAGACTCTTACATAATATAGATTAAGGAAAGTGTAGCCCCATAGAAAGTAGAGCACAAATGTTTCTTCTATATTAAGAAAGGCTAGCCAAGAGGAGCCCAAGCATTAGGACCAACCTACTAAGGCTTTTCTAATTATTGCTCCACCCATGGACTAGCAGGACCATCCATTCCTACAATTCATAAATGACCTTTAATGGATATGGTACCGAACTTTTTAGACAATGAAATTTTAGGCATCAAGAGTTATGGATTGGATGGTGCTTAAAGATATTGGTTAGGAGGCTAATATAAGGAGATTGTATGAGTTTGATGGTAAGTTGTAATTTTCTAAGATTTAAGAACTGATATATCACAAATCACAATTGGAGTTTATATAAATATTTAAGTTGGATGACAAGAAGATAATATGATATGATGATTTTGGGATCCTATTAAAATTAAGGGCAATTAAGCATCACTTTAGTTATGTTTAATTTACTATTTAGGCTAATTTTTAGGAGAAGGAAAATCTTTGATCTATAAATGATGTCCTTAATTGGGAACATCTAAAGGTCAATTCACCTACATATTGGGAGAATATTTATTTTACCTTATTAAGCAACAAGGTCTAAGGCTTTCAGTCTTTATTCTCTAGCTTTAAGGTATGTTCATAAGATGCTACTACACTCCTTAGGTGCACAACATATGATAGTAGCATTAAAATCACCCATTGGGACTTATTCTTCTTACACTGCATGAAAGAGCGAGCATGATGCCAATTAGGATATCCATTCATTCAGTTGATTAAAGGGTATTTTCATATATCAATCCTTAGTATGATAGGTGGTGGGCCTATTATCACTAAGTTTACTAAACTGTTGGCAATGATAGGCGATGGTAATTTGACAATTGTTTGCACTCCCATTCCTGATTTTGATATTAGAAAATCAACAAGGACAATGTTGAGGATTGATGCTTGTGGATAACATTTTGCATTGATTGGAGCACTCATGAGGGTAATTAAGGATGAAATTATGCAAAGGTATTATATAAGGCTTGGTAAGTAGCAGAGTTCTTTTACACAGCCTCTAACTCTAAGTATTTCGTTAGCGCTCTAGCTAACTAGTGCAAATTATATGGAGGAGTATTTGTATTAAGTTGGGGATGTGTTGGTGAGATTAGCAAATCATTTTGGTGTTAATATTCCACTATTGTTAGTTTATTATTCTTAGATTTAAGCTACAAATGTAGCATCCGAGACAAATCCATAAAGTGAGCTAATAGCTAAGGATCCATTAGTGATTTATTAAAGATTAATGATTGTTAATGAAATTAAACAAGGCTTGTGATGTTTATTATTATGGGAGTACCAAGTACCCCACTTTTCCTCTTTTCCTTTATTTGATATTCCATTTCATTGTTCTTATATGTTATATATATTGAGGACAATACGTAACTCAAGTATAAGGGAAGTAGGCTTGGCAAAATTTACCTAGTTTAGCCTAAATTGACCAAGCTTTAAGCTAAACTTGTTCTTCATTTTCAAAATTATGGCTTTAGAGCTAGGCTTAAGCTTAGGTTGCCTAGTCTAGCTTGAAGTTTTCCAAATTTAAAAATAAAAAAATATATTTATTCAAGCCTTATTGGACTTTAGGTTGCCTAAGCCTAATCGAACTTCTAACTGCCCAAGCCTAATCTAGCTCAAGCTTGAGATTAGACCCTAGGGTTAGACCCGTTTTCATCTATAAGGGAAAGGAATTAATTACTTATAGGCCCTATTTACTTTTAAATTTTATAATTATCTTAATAGGAAACAATTTTGGAAAAAATTTAACTATAAAAGAATATTAATTAAGATAATGCATTACAAATTTGGTTATTATCATGATTTGATTTGTTTTAACATTTAGTCATTGATATTGATCATTATACTAACTTTAATTTTCTTTGTTGATTTTGAAAACACATATTTGATTTAAACTACGATATTTTTTATATAATTAGGACATATAATCAAGTTAAAAGTGAATTCTTTCTAAGCATTCTCAGTATCCCATCAAAAAGTGTGAATAAGTGAGCAAAAAGATAATTCACTTTAAAGCTTCAAATAAGTAAAAAAGGTTGAATTTAACTAGTAATTATTTGAAACTATGAATCGAGCAATTAAGACTATATTCTTAACAAGGTGTTTAGTTTTACATTAAAAGATTATATGACATTTTTAAAGTAAGTTTTTAAATGCTTTTATGTTAATTTAAAGTTAGTGTCTTGCTTCTTTATCAACAATGGGTATGAAAATATTTGAAAGTTAACCAAGTTTGTTATTTGTATTCACTTTATGCATTAGGTTAAATTTTTATGGATTAAGTTAAAGTTTGAAGGATTGTGGATTAAATTGAATTGATTTACGACTTAAAGCAAGTAGTTAAATACCTAGCAAATTGATGAACTTTGCAAATAAATTAATAATAAAGAGTTTTTAATTGATCCAATTGATTTGTTAAATTCTTTCTTCAAGTAACCATTTACTCAAGTTAAGAGTGACAAAGTTGACTTGTTCGAGGGCAACTAAATGCTTAAGTATTAGAGAATTTGATAAGTGCCAACTAGAATATATTTTTAGCATGACTTTGAGAGCATTTTGCTTGTATATTGATGGTCTTTATAGGATTTAGTACTCAATTATAGATGCCTAAATGAAGAAGGAATGAATTCAAGTAAACTTAAGTTAAGCTAGAGCAATTTTGGGCATAATTTTATATGAAAGATTTGGAACATGGTTCAAAACATAGAACTATGTCCAATTCATGCTTGATGTCAAGCAACATAGGTCTAATATAAATTTGTTTAAAAGATCCATATTAGTAGTGATTTTAATGAAGTTTGAGGATTTTTTATATAATGACACACTTTAGGTACCAACATAGATCCATGTTTGTTTTTTAAAAATAAAAGGAATTGTATTAATAATAGCAAAAGCTAAAGAACAACACTACAATAAGTCTCTTAATCTATTTACACTTCAAAAAAATTGGGATTACAAGAGTATACTACATTAGGTACATGAAATTATAGCATCCAAGTGGTCTTTATATTAAAGACGAGTGAATTTTGCTTGTTGTTTGCAATCAAAGCTGCTCAAATCTAATTAATAATCTTTTCTGCCATCTGATATGTTTCTTCTTCAATTCCCTTATACAATCTCCTATTTCTTTCCTTCCATATGGAGTAGATGGTGGTAGTAAAAGATGTTTTAATGAGCATCCCATTATGATTTTCCAGTTTAGTGCTTTCAATGATCATGTTCAGGGTTTCTCTCCAATCAAATGTGTAATAAGGAACTAATAATGAGTGCAGAATTATGTTCCAAATTGTTTTTGTGTACCTACAACCAAAAACAAGATGATTCCTACTCTCTTCAACTTATTCACAGAGGACACAAATGGGATCATACACCTCAAACCAATTATCATTAGTTCTAAGCCTATTCTTGACTACTAACTAGGAGAAACTGAGGCTTTTGGGTTTAAAGACTGCTTCCATAGAACTTCATGCCAAGGAAATTTTTCAACATTGCTTGCAATTATCTTGTGACAGGAGCTATTAGTGAAAGCTCCTCTCGAATTAGGAGAACAAATGATGCTATCCTGCCCATGTGCCTTAGGGATTTGAGGTAAGTAGTCAGCAAGTAAGGAGAATCCTCTAAAACTGTCAAACCAATGGGTCCATATTAGTGGTATTATTTCCAATTTCTAGGGTTTTTGGAGAATGAGAGCTAGGGACTGTTATGACACAGACATACATAAACTAAGATGAAAAGAGACAAATTAAAGTATGTGCAGAGAAAAAGGAGCAACTTTAGAGCGAAAGAAAGGGAATTCCACTAAAGATTTAATTGGAGAACTTTAAGATTTAACAAGATACATGAGAATGAGTTCCTTTATTTGGATTATTTATTAATTTCATTATCTTATCTAGAAGAGATGAACCTTATTACTATTTTTTTGGATTGATTCTTTAATTTAATGAAAGACCCAAGTTTTCTTGTAAATTATTCATGATTATTTCTTCTATTTAAATTTAAATTTGCTAGCATTTCAATTTTCTTTTATATTTCATATATCGAGATGAAGAAATCATATGTATAAATAGATCATGGTATGAATAGTAAGAGTTGCATGGAATCCTAAAGAAATGACCTTATGAATCTTCTAAGTTAGAATAATCTAATAAAGAAATTCAAAGAACAAGTGAATGCATTCTAAAGTTTTAATTAGGAGATTTCAATCAATTAATTTAAAGGTACGTGTTGTATTTTTTTTTAGAAAGAATATGGTTATAACCTTAGAATTTCTATTGATCTAAGAAACTAGGGATAATAATTGAATCAAATTATATTTAAGCACAGAAAGATTTTAGGGGAGTCTACATCTGGATCTTGTTTATCAATTAATTACTTTATTCTTACTTATTGCTTTTGTTTTTTATTTTAGACTAGTAATCTCAATTAATTTAATTATTCATTTTAATTCATTCATTAATTTTGTTAGATTAAATAATAAAAAGATAATTATTATTAATACTCGTAGTCCTCTTAAAAATAATACTCGTAATTACTAAACTATTCTATAAGAACGATAAATGCTCATATATAGTTAATCTTTAGAATTTTTTGATCATGAATAACACCAAGCTAGATCATCGAATCTTCTTAAAAAGTTTAAAGCCGAGAATACTTAAAACTCTCCATTTATATGTAAAAATAAATGCAGACATAATAAAAATAAAACAATAACTTTAGATAAAAATAAAGTTTCTTGAAAATTTAAAGACTATACATTAGAAATCATAGTTACATAAGTAAAATGTATTGCATTTTTATCATTAAAGCTTGTGACCTCAGTGGTTAATGATTAGAGTTAGTACAAGAACAACATTGTTAAAGCTATACAAATTAACTATTACAATCCAAGCATAAGGTCTTTTATGCAATCACCAATATATTTAATTAGATTTTTTGAATAATATGAGTTTGTTGACTCATGATAAATTCTAAAATTTTCCAACTGCTCTAAACACAAATTCAAGAAATGAGACAAATTTTCATTACAAGCCAAGGATTTTTATATGTGAGAAATCAAGACACTTATCTTATAAAGAAAATCAAAAACTACTATTAAACTTCTTAAAAAGACTACTCCCTCTCTCTCTCTCCCTCTCCCTACTGTATAAATTAAGGATAAATATAGTATTTTACCAATATTAAATTTTTAACAAAATTGGTAGATTCTTTTTGCGAATGGAAGTAAATTTACATTGGAGGTTGACCAAGCTACTGAACCGTTTTAAGAAATAAATCATGTATAGGAATAAGGGAATAATAGTAATCAGATTGAGCTAATTATTTTAATGATCCCTTTAAAAAATGCATTACCTGTCTAAATCGAAAACTTCATAATTCCAATATGGAAATTTTTAGTAATTTTTTTCTATCATAACACCATTTCAAAGGCAAACATGACCTACTTTTTTAAAAGTTAGTCCTTATATTTTCTAAATTTTTATTTCTTTACCTAGTATTTACTATACCAATTATTAATAGCTATAAAGGTCTGTTCAACTATAATTGATACGATAACCTACTTTTTAGTTTCATTTTCTAACTAGTATAATATGTATCAACTAGGACAATGTAGAAAATATAATTACTATAATGTTCATATTTCACTTCTATATATATATATATAATTCTTTTTTTGAATAAAAGTAATGCAAAATGGCAACTTT
This sequence comes from Erythroxylum suave, assembly GCA_027563595.1. Taxonomy (NCBI): domain Eukaryota; kingdom Viridiplantae; phylum Streptophyta; class Magnoliopsida; order Malpighiales; family Erythroxylaceae; genus Erythroxylum; species Erythroxylum suave. The sequence goes on from JAOSBN010114658.1 coordinate 7,758, forward strand.
ATATGAAGGATATGGACTTCATATCCATTTTATGTATATATATATATAATTCTGTTTTGAATAAAAGTAATGCAAAATGGCAACTTTATATGAAGGATATGGACTTCACATCCATTTTATGTATGTTCATGAGAAGACAAAGATTGACTAAAAAACATTTCATATCAATTAATAAAGGTGTCAATCATATTTCAATATAATTTGGTACATTGATCATTGCTTGATAGTGAATATACTAAATCCTTCTATGACAACAATCTTAGCCATCTTCTTACTTTCATAATTACTTGTGTAACAATGACAACAAATCTTACAATAATATTTACTAATATCAACTTTAATTCTTTTTCTCTTTAAAAACAAAGTAATGTTCACCTTCACGTTCTTAATTCCCCCCTCAGTCTCTATAGTTGTTTTTAATGACAAATTCTAGATTATATTTTGCTCAAGATGATACTTTAATAGCCTTTGTTTCATTATCTTTCGTTAAAACATATATTTGTTTCCTTAATTTGTGAATCACATCAAATTTCTCATTATACTATTTAAAGAAATTAAATTTTCCAACTTGCAAAGAAGTAATCCACATTTGTTAATGATATAAATTACTTCCAGTTATATTTTAATGTTAATTAATTTGAAAATGCTCAATTGGGTAAATAAGGGCAACTAAAAAATCTCTTTCTGGGGTTATGCTTATACCATGAAGTCTTCAATTGAGTATTTAACTCTTAATAGTATAAATCACTTCATAAATTTTATGGATGATGTCCCAAATGATGGTGTAGAATCCATGTACAAATTTCCCCATTAAAGCTAATAGTTACAAATCAAATAAGTTAATTCATACACAAATATAATCTATTGTAATGATATAAGTCTTTATAGATATTAACACCAAATGAAAATGAAGTTATATGTGAGATTAGTGTATCATCTTATTAGTGTCTAAGTTCAAGCAAATATGAAAGTTTTCTCTCTCACATTCTATGTCACCATAATAATATAAAGGTTTTAACAGTTAGTAACCAATTTATACTCAAATTACAGTTAAAAAGTAAAGTAAAAACTCAACCAACGCTCAACCTAATTCACACTTAATTTTAAGCCACAAACACATATTGAAAGAAGTGTGGATTTGGCAAAATAAGTCCAAGAGGAAGGGCAAGCATAAGTTTCCTGTAGCATTAGGGAGCTAGATGAAAAATATTGAGTTAATGATACAATGAAATCATGATAGAGAATAATAAAATTAAAGATTTGTGTATTAAAATTTGAAATCTCCAATTTAAGGATTTCTATCAAGATTGCAACTTAGACTGCCAATATGACATTGGTGAGCCCCTTAATTTCAAAAAATGTCACATCCTTTGATAGAAATTTGATAAAATTTTAGGCTTTATCATTCTCCTATTCAAATGGTATCATTTTTAAAATGTTATGATCTTTTTTGAACATTAAGAAACATTAAGATTTAAACAAAATTTTGGTACAAAGATTAAAGGACAAAACATGCCTTTTTCCTAATCTAAAACCATAAAACATTTAATTATGAGCATTTTTATACATTAAACAAATTTAATTTTTACATAAAAAGAAAAATAGAATTCATATCTAAATTTAAAATTTTAAAGCATCAAATTATAATTTAATTCATATATATTCTTTGTGTGTGTGTGTGTGTGTGTGTGTGTGAGTGTTTGTGTGTCTTTTTATCTATTACTAATGGATGCTAGAATTTATTAATATCATTTTAGAGATCAAATGATACATACGCAAAATTACTACCATATCGTAATGTAATAATGGAAAGGGTAAACTACAAAAAAATCTCAAAAATTGTTCAATTTTACAATTATAGCCCAAACTCAAAAAGTGGCAATTAAATATTTAAACTTTCAATTTTTTCAATTCTAGCCCAATGGTAGTGTCTTCATTAAGTTTGCTGACATGACTTGCCATATATTTCAAAAATCTTAAAGACTTATACACGTCAAACTTAATTAAACTAACTAAACTACGTCGTTTTGGGACTGTTCCCTATTCCTCGTCATTAATCCCACTGTGTATATTGTCATCATCCTCTCCAAAGCTTCTTCGTGATACCCCTTTGGCTCATCAACCATGATCAAATCCCAATCTGTATCATAAACTTCTGTAGGAAACCCTTGAAAAGAATGTGGGAACTTTGAGAACCTCGAATCAGTTACCCCTTGCACTCCTCTACGCAACCTCTTTTCATGAGCATATTGGCTTGTGCACTTTGGTGTCCTATGTTGTTGGACCCCGTTTCCGAAGCCCAACATCGGACATGAAAGCGCGGTGCTCGTTGTGTGAGGTGAAATAATTA
>JAOSBN010114659.1:0-10106 GCA_027563595.1 Erythroxylum suave
GTGTGTGTGTGTGTGTGTGTGTGTGTGTGTGTGTGTGTGTGTGTGTGTGTGTGTGTGTGTGTGTGTGTGTGTTTGTTATTAATAAAAGCCTACCAAACTTGTAATAGCTTGAATTTTCATGAAAATGTACTTAGGAACAGTTACAAAGTATGAATGACCAAAGAATTATTAATGCGTGTGTGCAATTGAAAAGGGTAAATAAATTAACACTTAGATCTCGATTAATTTGTATATTTAGTTCAAAGCCCCTAGACACAAATTTTGCATGCTAATGGTTTCATATAACTTGAATGATTGTATTCAAGATTAAATTTATTTCATGAAGATGAAGTCATTGCCTCATTGTTGCATTGTGTGTTATGTGTTTGTTGTCTCGTTTGCTTGAGGACAAGAAATCATTTAAGTGTTGGGATGATGATAAATGTGATTTACAGCATGTTTTAGGGTTTAAAATGTTATGTATTAACTGTTAAATTGAGTGTTTAGTGTGTATTTAGATTAAAATTTTGTTAATTTATGCGTTTAAGTGTTTTTATGGGTTATTATAAGTCTTTAAGCTTAAATGTTATGTTTTTGAGGTACCTTGATGTGTTTGTTAGTGTTTCAGGGCCGACATCTAAGATGGAGGAGTTTTGGAGACTTTCAGGTAGAAACCACAGCTCATAATCGTGGCACAATAAGTCACGATCATGACAGAGACTTGTGAACTAGACCACGATTGGGGCCTAAGGGACATGATCGTGATAGAAAGACTCTATCACAGGCCATGATCATGGCATTTGGGCCATGATCGTGGCAAAGAGATTAGACACTAGCCACAATCCACGATCGTAGCCCTACCTGGGCAGACACGTAAACAAGAGAAAAGGTCAGATTTCGAGGAATTTTTTAAACCGTTTCGAACTTGAATCAACCCTAGGGCTGCCAAAGTATTTAAGGAACATAAACAATAGAAGATGGAGCTTTTTGCATCAACCACAATCCCAAACCCTAGAGAGAGCTTTATCAACATATTGAGAAAGGATCGAAGGAAGAGAGACACGGAGAAGAAGCCACGCGAAGTATTTCCCGAAACAGGAGGTTTCCCACCATTGTTGCCTCCACCATTCTATTCCAATTATATTTTTTTATTTATTTTCAATTTTATTGATGTATGTAAATGAGATAGTTATTGAGAATAGGATTTGTTGAATGTTGATTTATGTATAAACTCACCTTCGGGAATTTTATCCTTGATATTAATGAAATTTGATTTATTGCATTTTTATTGAATTATTTGTGATTCAGTTTCTGTTATTAATAATTCGTAATAAATTGAGAGGGTGAACCAAGTAAAAATTATCAAATTGCGCTAACGAGAGTTAGGTAGTTTAATGGATTAAGAATTGAATTAAACAGGTAACATTATCTAACAAGAGATCATGCATAAGTTTTCGGTAGGCTATTAGACAAATTCAGAACTAATTTAGGTTTTGGGTAAATTGTGAATCAAGATGTTGCAATTCCATAATATAATTAGGGTTAAAGATTATAACTTGAGAGAGAGTAATCTACCCTAGGACTGTCTAGACACGATAATTCATTAATTTCACAATCAATTAGGTTTCCATTAAGGTCGGATTAAAACTCCCTTTCTCTCAATTGGTAGTTCCTAGGTTGATTCTTGATTTGGTTGTGCAAATTGCTATCTTGTTTATATTTTTTGAAGTTGATTATTGAAATTGATTGATTGACTAAATTAATTTCTGTTTTAGTTTTGTTCTTTAAATTTCTGCAATTTGTGTTCAGCCTTAGATTTTAGGATCAGATTAGATCTCTTTATGCGATCAACACCCTAGGTACTACAAAAATGACCTGTGCACTTGTGGTATTGTCAAGGTTAAAAATATTAAAACTTATCATATCATAACCTGCGATCATCAAGCCATAATAGAAGTTAGTGGAATTAATTATGCTAGAGTGTGTGTAGTTATTGATGCCTTAAATCATCTACCAGAGGAAATCCCTATCCTTAGGTTGGATGAAAAGTTTTTGTTGATTAAGGATATTTTCAAGGTTATATATTCCTAGAAACCTACCACATAAAAAAGAAAGCATAGAAGCCTTATAGAAGAATATTTAAATCAAGATACTCCGAGGATTTAGGAGATAACAACTACTTCAGTCCTCCAATAGACAACTACTACTCAGTAAAAGAAGGTGTAACTACATATGCACAACAAAATATGATTTTAGTCTAAAATAAAGCAAAAACCCCTCCAAGCTCATAAACCAATTTATCCATGCCTTCATTCACCAAAAAAAAAATTGCAATCACAGATAAGCTTGCTATTATTAATATGCACCTATCATCTAGCCCCAATCATATGATTCTCAAACCAAGAAGAATTTGCTGAAAGGGAAGATACTAAAACCCCTTTAAAAGCACCCATCCTGCACCACAAAACTTTAACACATGAGTAGGAAGGCTATAAACTTATAATTAGAAGGAAATCAAACAAGAATAAAGGTCCTTAAGTTAGGATATAACTTTATGATACTAGCTACTTGGAACATTAGGGGTCTAAATTCCCTTAACGAAAAACTCTTTGATGAAAAATAAACCTATGGCACTAGGCATTCTTGAATCTATAGTCAAAGAAGCAAATTGTCAACTTTAAAACCTTTTGCCTATATATTAGAAGCTATTAAACAAATACAAAGCTCGTCCAAATCGTATAATTGTATTCCTGCATAATGAGGCTAAGACATCCATATTAGAATCCATAATTACTTAATAACTTATATATGCAAAGGTATGTATTAAGGATCTCAATCAAATTGTTCATGTTTCCACTATACATGCCCTCAATTACCCTTTTCAGAGAAATTCCCTGAGAAATAAACTTAGAGAAATTGTTATAAATAAATGGAACATAAAATAATCTTTTGAGGATTGTAATTATTAGTACTGATCATCTTTTTATTATCTAATATAATAAAATGAATTATGGAAATTAAATAAAATGATTAATTAAACTAAAATAACAATGAAAATTAACAAAATCAAAGCAATGGGCAAGAATAAAGCTATGAGAAAAATAAGATTAAGATATAATCTCCCAATAACCTTTCTTATATTTTGAATTTTATCTTGAATTGAATTGACATTAGTTGTTTAAATTGACAAGAATTCTTAAGTTACAACTATAACCTTGCTTAAGAAATATGGCTCATATCCTCAAGTTGATTGACCAAAATCTATTTCTAATGAAAGTAACCTTTAACTCACGTTGTGAATTCCTTTGATAGATTTTACTGTTAACATAGAATCATCATATAGTCTTATCTCTAGAAATCAATTCAACCCTTATTACTTATATTGTGATCTATTCATACATAGAATCTCCTAATTCTAATGTGTGAAATATAAAAATGAATAATAATGCTAGAATATTCTAATTCAACTCAATATAATCATAATTAATTGTCAAGAAAACTAAATTCTTACATTAAATCAAAGAATTCAATCTAAAATGATGTCCTAAGCTTCATCCCATCTAATCTATATCCTAATATTTTATAAAAAGATTAAAATAATAATAACTAATAAATAAGACAAGATAAAAGAATGAGCTCTCATAAATATTGAATCTTAATATTTCTTGATTGAATCTTGATTGTAATCCCTCTTTCTTATAAAGTTGCTTTCCTCTTCTCCCAAGACGCTTCAAATTAGTTCTTTGGTTATATAGAAGGCTTTCTCTGTTCTCCTCTCTTCCTCCTCTTTCTATCTTGAGAAACCATAAAAAATTTTCAAACACAATATAAAACCAACATTGGCATATATTGGTCCCATCTTGCTTCACAATTGTAAGAAATCCTAATTTACATCAACCTTAATGCTATCATAAGTAAAAAATAAGTATATTATTAAACCCATTTTTTGTTTGTTCCTCTTCTTTTTTACATTTGAGAATCATTACTTTGAATATGGGCCTAACGTTAGTGAACGTGGTACTATGTAAGGGTTTTGTTACGGAACACTAGAATATGCCCATTTCATGTTCTCCATACATCCAAATTATTATGGAAGTATAATACACCGTAATGTGACATAGGAACATGTTTATGTTGTGTTACTTGATGTGCCAAATTGTTGAAGAAGCAAAAAGCCCTATTAAGCAACACTAGTTTAACACAGTACCATGTAGGTGCTATATTAGTGAATGTGGGCTTATCCAACCTATGTTCCTCTAAAATCACTCTAAAACTTCTCCAACTCAACCCCAATTTGCATAAATTCACTCCTTCATAAGAGAGCTAAAATAAGGCTTATACATATAAATTAAAAAGTACCAAGTCAAACAAAAATCTTTAAAAAAAAGAGCTAAATGCTCTCAAAATCATGTTCAAACATAATTTAGTTAGCACTTATCAAATCCTTCTATACTTAAGCATGTACTTATCCCTTAGGAAACAAGTATCATTAATTTTAGTTTAAATATGAAGCAACTTTAGGAAAGCATTTGACAAGTCAAGTACATCAATTAAGATTCTTTATTATTCATCTAATTGCAATTTTCATATTGATAAGTGTTTAACTACTTACATTAAGTCATAAATTAATGCAATTAACTCCATAATACTTCAAACTTCAAATTAATCCACAAAACTCAACTTAGTGTATAAAATGGAAATATATGAGGATGTTGTTTCAATTTTCAAACATTTTCATAACCTTATTATGAAAAATTAAAGCAAAACACTTACTTCAAATTCACACAAGTATTTAGAAGCTTATTCAAAAAGTCACATAACCATTTGATGCGAGAGTAAACACCTTGTTATGAATACTCTTAGTTACTCAATTAGGTCACCGTTTTAAATGACTAGTCGTGCCACTCTTAAATTTCAACCTTTATACTTGGTTTGAAGCCAACATAGTGAATTTATTCAATGCTCCCTTATTTATACACTATCTATTTATATAAGTGATCGCAATTTTTGATATGTGTAAGTTTTAATATTTAATCTTGATATTTCGCAAGTGCACGAGTCATTCACGTAGTACCTAGGGTGTTGATCCTATGAGGAGGGTTAATCTAATCCTAAAATGTAATGCCAAAATAATGTGCGATATTCAAAATGTAACGAAGCTAAAACAAGAATGTAATTCAATCAAATAATTCAATTCAAGAATCAATTGAGAGAATATTAACAAAATAATAGTGGCAACACCCAATCAAGAATCAACCTAAAGAACTACCGATTGAGAGAAAGGAGAAATTTATCTATCTTTAATTAACCTAATTGATTCTAACTTACTAGATTATTGGTTTTAGATGATCCTAAGGATGATTACTCTCTCTCAAGTTAACCATTAACCCTAATTTACAAACCCTAATTAGATTATAGGAATTGCAGTCTCTTGATTAACAATCTCTCCAAAACCCTAATTAGATTTAAAGTCGTCCAAAAACTATCGGGAACTTATGTAAGATCTCTCTTCGTACAATTTACCGATTTGATTTAATTCTCATTCTATTAAATTACCTAACTCTCGTTAGCCCGATTTAGTTATTTTTCTCTTGATTCACCCTCTTAGTTTATCACCAAGTTATGCAATTGCAGAAACTAAATCACAATAATTCTAGTAAAAACACAACCAATAAAATTTCATTGAATCAAAGATAAAACGACCTGAAGGTGAGTTTACACATTCCTTAACATTCACACAATCTTATCATCAACAACTATCCCAATTCTATACATTAATAAAATTGAAAATAAAACCAGAAATAAGATTAGAATAGATGATGGAGGTAGCAATGTCGGGAAACCTCCTGTTCCGAGAAGTACTTCGCATCGACTTCTTCTCCACATCTCTCTTTCTTCTTCTCTTTCTCAATCTCTTGATGAACACTCTCTAGGGTTTCTCAATGGTGGCTAATGCAAAAGCTCCTCATCTCCTCTGTCTCATTATTTATATACCTTTTTGTGTTCTAAGCAGCCTTAGGGTTTTCTAAGGTCCGAAAGGTCCAAAAACTCCCTCAAAACTTGACTTTTTTAAGTGTTTGTGAGTCTGCTCTATGTAGGCCACGATCGTGGCCCTGCATTTGAGCCTTCTATCATGATCATGGCAATCAAGCCACGATCATATGTTGTGTCCTGGACTTTTGTCACGATCGTGGCATATAGGCTACAATCGTGGGCGAATTCCAATGCTTCTGCTATGATTGTGGGTCGTTGTTTCAGTCAAGTGTCTCCGAAACTTCTCCATTCTTCGATGTTGACCTTGAAACACTAACAAACACATCAAAGTACCTCAAAGACATAATAATTAAGCTCAAAGACTTGACTAACCCGTAAAAACACTTAAATATAATTAATTAACAAACTAACACAAATCTAACATAAACACATACTAAATGAATAAGTTAACACTTAAATACATAACAAACTAAGTCCTACAATATGATGCAATTAACACTTATCAATAGAATTATGAAAAATACTTTAAAAGAATTCACTTCTAACTCAATTTTATGTATAACTCATAAAAAATAGTATCATAATGCAAATCAAGTGTCCAATTTTAAAATTAAAGCAACTTAAACTTAACTACTCATTAAAGCTTATAACTATTTGCCTAACAAATCAAATCAAATTAATAACTACGCTCATAATGAGTCATCTTGATCTATATTCTTTCAAAATTATAACAAAGTTGATAAACAAAATCATTAAGTCCTTCCCCCAAACTTGCATTATACATTATCTTTAATGTATAAAGCATATAAAACAATGAAAATAATGAAATAAAGGTAAGGATAACTAGCAAATCCTTAGTAATAAAAGATCCTAAGCCTTTTTTGTTGTTGCTATAATGGCATGCAATTGGGAAGCAAGGTTAATAGAAGGGCAAACATGAAGGAACTTACATGATTGCAAGGGATGTGAATAGGGAGATCTCCTGTCCTTCGCACCTAGCCTCTTGAAAATTAGACAAACGATTAAAGAGGGAACAATTTATATAAGAAATATGAAGAAGCATACCCAAAGATTGACATCCCTGTATTTTAATTTCCTTTTTTGCAAAATTAGGGCTCATTTGGAGTCTTACAAACAAAGCACAATCAGGGTCACAAAGTGCTTGTAAATGGGGTAGGTTAAATAGTATACATGTCTATAATTATTAGGAAAACTTCAAGTAAATTGTTAAAACATAGTGTTTTAATCCTTAGAGATAAATAATAAGATCAAGATTGTAAGGTACTTCAGTACCATATAATTTTTCCCTTGATTTTGTCTTTATAACTTGCATAGGGATGAATTTGCCTTTACAACCTACGTAACTCCACCAAGTCTTAACTCAAGTAGTAAAATCATAAGCTAATAATAAAGATCATTAAAATAAAACGAAAACCATAAATCTAAAACTATTAAAACAAACCAAACTACTATTAAAAATCCTACATAAGTGGAAGCCCTTTTGTGTGCTCAAAGTTGGTTAAATAATGAAGATATTGATGGTAAATTCTTTTCTTTTTAATATATTTATTTTATCTATCTTTATATTGGCTTACCTAATATTGTGTTTTTTATTTTTCTACAGCCATAGGTATTAATGCAAAGGGGACTAGTTAAATTAATTGATCAATTGAAGGTTATTTTGATCAAATATATGAAGATGAAGGTATTTTTAATTTTCTTTTTTATTTAATATTACGTTACTAAATATTCTTTTTATTTTAATATTCTATTACTAAATATAATATCTGTATTGGATCCAAATTGTTGACGTCTTACTAGCAAGTACAATTAGTCAATTAGATGATGTTCTCTCAGCCTCCACTCTCCAGTCTATCTAGCATAATTTTATCTTAATTTTGTAAATTGTATCATTTTTTGTAAAACGATTTAGATAATCATTCGTTTACAACAAAATTTTTCATAGTTAATGAATTTGATTTTATCAATTCTCTCTTATAATAATTAATAAAAGATTTAATTAAATTTAAAATTTGTAATTAATTGAATTGAATACAAATTTCCAATCAATGGAATTAAAATTCCTAATTAATCATACCAATAAATACATCTCAAGATTTTAACTTAAAAAAATATTTTCTTATTAATGATATGCAAATGTATGTTGCATCCTTCAATCTAAACCTAACTTAATGACTTTTAACACAAATTGTGTTAATATTGAGCTCATTATACCTAAATATTACTTAATGACTTATATTATATCATAATTATATATTGTTATAATTTAAAGTTGTGACATTATATATATATATATGTATGTATGTATATATATATGTATATATATAAAGAAAAAATTGAAAAATTTTATAAATTTTATGAATTATGGTATGCTTATAACACTTTAAGGACGAGAATGATTTAAAGTAAAACTTATATCAAGGTTTCGAATAAGGAATGACTCTTAACAAACTTTTAATTAGAATGACTTAGGAATGAATCTTCCAATATTAGAATTTAGAAAGGAGAAAAATTATGAATATAAATTTAGATTAATTAGAATATAATGATTTTTTTAAAGTAAAAGAGCTATTTTCAAAAGTAATAAAAATAATAATTTATAAAAACATATCAAAAGTGTCTATAAAATGTATTCTATTTTTAATAAAATAATATCTATTTTCAATATAATATATACTATACGTATTTGTTTTTATAACTCAATTACTTATATATTGTTTTGGAATTGATAAATTAGGATTAATAAAGTGATTAATTCATTTTAAGATTAATATAAATACATATATGCATAATGTACATATTGTGTAAATGTGAAAAATTAAATAAAAAAGTTTAAATGAGTTAAGATTAATCATGTTATTAATTAATTTCTTTTAATATATGTAATAAAAATATAAAATTTTATAATGATTATTTAATAACAAATAAATATGAAGAAACAATAATATTTATACAACTATGCAAGTAGAAAAAATCAGTAATAACTAAAAGTACAATAACTACATCAATTAAGAGTTTTGTACATAATTTATAAAAACATTAAAAGTTTGAAATATTATATTATAAACTTAATAAACTTTTTTTAAAATCATATTTAAAAGAAGTATAATAATTTATTAAACTCATAAAAAATATTTGAAATAAATTCATTATACTTAGATAATAACTTTTTTACATTTACATTATAATTAATTGTTATTATAAAATTACAAAATTAAAATTAAATTCTGTTTTTTGTAGGGAATAATTATGACAATATTATCATTGCTACATATTTTTAATAAATATATATTGGTTCCTATTTTATATATTTTATTTTTATATAATTTACTGGTAATTTTATCTTATAATTTATTATAAATGATTGTTCTTTAATTTATATTTTTTGAATTTAAAAAATATAACTATAATTTTTTCAAACTCTCTTAAAATAATATATCAAAAAAATTAAAAAATATATTAAACGACCGGCCAAGTCTTCACACATGAAGGGAAAGCTGCAAAATTAACATAAAAAGTTACCAAAGTAGCTCCCATCCAACTAAAAAAAAAAAGTAAAAATAATAAACATTTTATGACCCAAAAATCCCAGTAAGCGTTATAAAGTAGTTATGCAAATAGGATGAGAGAAAGCTTAGGGGTAAGGAGGTGTCTGCGAAAAGGAAGCCTGTCGATTCAGAGAGTGTAGATTGGAGGCCGCTGCCTGTCCAATCTATTGGTTTTCGCTGATTAATTGTGTTAAATCAGTTTGTATCTTTTCAAAGATAGCGCGCTTAGACAAAATAGAAGACGCAATTTTGTATTTTGTTGATGGTCAGCTGATGTTGTAGCAAAGTCAGTTGAAGGAGCAGATGCAGCAGGGGCTGAAGTGTTTTGCTTTTTTGCCCTTTTATTGTTCTTTCTCCTTCTATTTGTAGACTTGCCACTTACTAAGTCACTGACAAATCCAACCCCCAAATCACCATAACCTGGGTTTTGACTAAAAACATTCCTCCAAACACTTGCCCCACTTACCCATTTGGACTGACTTTGGTTATTTGGGGCACTACAATCAGCAGACTCATTCCCTACATTTTCACTACAATCACCCCCTAGCCCATCAGCAGCCCCTA
>JAOSBN010114660.1:0-10106 GCA_027563595.1 Erythroxylum suave
TTATTATTATTATTATTATTATTATTATTATTATTATTATTATTACTATTATTATTATTATTATTATTATTATTATATAATAAATAAAAATCTAAAAAAGGCTTAATTTGTTATTATATTAGATTTATAAATTTATTGTTATAATTAATAAATATATTAATTTTTGATTTTAACGAAGATAAAAGAATATTACACATTATTATATATTTAATACAACAAAAATAACAAACATCCAATAGAAACGTCGCTGACATGTAGAATTTGAGGAGGTCTAGTAATACACAGTTTTATCACTATATTATTATTATTATTGTTTTTGTTGTTGTTATTATTATATCCACATGTCTAAAAATTATCACATCATTTATAGTTAACAACAAAATTTAATAAAATGACTAATCTTGGACATTTTATAAATATGAGGGCCTCCTATGAGACTTCTAAAGCACAATTGATATTGGTGGAATTGATAAAAACTACAAAGAATGTTGATGTCTTTTATCCTATTCTTCAATTACTTAATATTAATTATTAACAAATATTTATGAGTACCATAATTTGATTGTTTCATAATCAATATTTAATTTATAGCTACATGTTCCTCTATTGACCTGAAAGGTTATCTTGACTAAAATTGCATATTTGCATATATCAAAATTTAAAGTTTTATTTTCCTGTTAAATTAAAAAGAAAGGGAACATCTTTAATAAAAACATGACATGGGCTTAAAGTCTATCTTATTAATCAGGTTTGAATCTTAAAAGCCCACTACTCTTATAATTTAACATGTAGAAACTCATCAATTTATAAGAGAATCTTCGCTTATTAATTAACTAATTCATTTATAAAGATAACTGGACATTTAGTTAGTTCAAATATAACTATTTATCATAATTATGGTTTTATCTTTATGGTTCACCGTATCTTAATTTCTTTTATTAAGCTGAGAATTTTAATTTATGAAGGCATCAAAAGAAAATGTTAGCAACAATGAGGTTATGACTTAGTTGAGAGCTTTACAATCTCTTAGACTTTGATATGCTTTATTGAAACTATTATTCCAATTATTTATAATGCAAATATTGGTAAATTTTTTAATTTCGTTATAGTGGTGTGCTAGAAAGAAATGGCAAGAAAAATAAGATGGATCAAAAAGAAAAAGGATATGAGTATTGATGAACTTTTGTAAGCTAGTATTAAAAAGGGTGTTAGACATCGAGTAGTATCTATGTTTTATAAACTTTCTGAAGAATAAACAAAATTCTTAAAAGAGTTGAGCTTGCACCATAATATGCATGTATTGTTAATGCCTAACTATATGCAAGATGATTATCACAATGTTCAAGTTTATTATGAGCATGGTTAAGAGAATCCTGTAAGATATGGTGCATCATCTTATTCTGATGTAGGTAATGACTGTGAAACTAATACATAACAAAATATGAGTGTGAATAAAGAAAGATTATTCCAAGTTCACGTTGAATAAGATGGTGAATATTTCTTTGTTATAAAGATGAGTGAATCTAAATATGATTCATTTAAAGACAAAATATATGCAACTAATTATGAAGAATATGTTATTATAAGAGCAAATGAGAAGAAACGTGGAAAGAAGGTTTATAAGTAGGTTTAGATGTGACAATGTTTAAAATGGGGTTGGAAGCAATAAAATGACCACAATAAAGAGGTAGCTTATTCAAAAAATTCCTAAAGAGAAGAAGATAGTTCACGTGGTTGGTATATTGAATATGAGGATAATGATGTTGGAGTTTAATTACCAATTTGTAGTGATGATGAATGGTGCAAAAAACCTGTCCTAAAGAAGAAATAAATTGTGTTTAATCCAAAGTGGAAAAGAAGGATATTCAATTTGAAATTGGCATGATGTTTAAAGTCGAGAAGTAGTCTAAGGAACAAACAAAAATCATGCAATTACAAATACATATGATGTTTCAATTGAGATCTTTGGTGTGAAAATGGAGGTTGTTTGTAAGCCACAATGTCCCTTTAGGTTATATGTTAGCTGAATTGGAAATAAAAAAATATTAATTATAAAGATATTTTTATAAGGCATATTTACAAGAAAGTATGAAGAATAAGCAAATTAGTACAAAATGTATAGTAAATGAATATTTACATAAGTTTAGCAAGTTTAGCAGGAATCTGAACTAGCTAATTAGCGAAATGATGAGGTAAATTCAAAGAAAGCAAACATTATAGGTGACTAAATCCCAATGCTAATAATGCTAAATGGAACATATTATGATATTGTAAGAATTTATAGAAGATCATTATGTGAAATTATGATCTTAAAGACATGGGTTATGATAGGTTGACAAAAAAGGGCAATGCATTATTCGAACAAAAATTAATGAAAATCTGGACAAATAATGTCCAACAGTTTTATGTAGAATTTATTATATTAAAGTATGATTTTCTTACTAGTTATAGGAAAATAACTAGGCTGGATGGATTTTTTTAATGACATTCCTTGGAGTTACTTTATTAACTATAGTTGGTCTTGATGGAAACAATCATATGTTCCTTATATCTAGGGTTATGGTCGAGGGAGAGAATTATGATTAATCTTCTTCATGACAATCTAAACATAAATAAAAATGCATGGACTTTTGTAAGTGATTGACAAAAGGTCATCTTTAAGTATTCAAATTTGTTTATGTTCATTTCTATATATTCTATAATTCTTCTACTTACATTAAACTTTTTGTTATTTCCTTTTTTGTTATTAGTGATTCATAGGTGCATTTAAGAATCAGTTCATAAAAGCTAAGTATAAGTTGTGTTTGACCTGTTTATGCAAATTGGTTTAGCCTGCATAAAGGCCACATATGTAAGAGTTTATTTTGGCAAAAGGTGAATTGCACAACAAAAGTCAAATGCGATGAGATAATGAAGCAATTGAAAATTTTATCAAAGAAGATATACAATGACTTGAAAGTAATGAAACTTAAGAATTTTTTGAATTAATTAGTGAGCACAAGACTAAAGTATGAAATTGTGCATAATGCCATATCAAAGACATTTAATGGACTTATTTGTGAAGCCTTTATAAAAAGCTTAGTCAATATGCTAGAAGATACTCAAATTGTCCTAATGACTTGAATTTATAAAAAAGACATATAATGATCAAATCTCATATATCTCCAAGAGTAAGGAAGAAGATAAAGGTTATAAAAGGATGTAAGGCACTCTATCACTAAGATTAATAAGAATTTGAAGTTTGAAGTCATGTATTTTACAGATGATTTATAAGCAAGTACTTGTCAATGTAGACTTTGGAATTTAACAAAGATCTTATGTAAGCATGTAGTGGCTTATATATCATATCAAAGGAAGGATATCGATGCTTATGTGGGTTACAAAGTGTAAGTGTTTTTTGAAGAGTTATCAGTATAACATAGATTCTATTAGTGATCTAAAATTTTTGACAAAAACTAAAAACCTACTACTCATACCTCATGTAATTAAGAAGGTACTTAGAAAACCCCAAAAAAGCTATAAAAAAAAGGGATAAAGTTGAAGAACCAAAGAATACAAACAAATTAAGCAAGGTAACAACATTTATATAATACTAATATGCGCTAATTACATTATGTTTTTAGCAAGATTTTAAGAATATTTAGCTTATATTTGGAGAAATTTTATATTATTTGATACTTAATTTACCTAATATTTTATTTATAGACCTTATTTAAGCTCTCTAATGAATAAAAAGTGAATTTCAATAATTTAGAGCCAATTTGGAGGGGTTTGGACTGATTTTGGAGGAACATAGTTTAAATATAGTCTTATGTTCACTAATAAGGCATATTCACAATACTGTGTTCATCTTATATAGCAAAATATTGCATTCTACTTCTTAAAAACTTGGCATATAGAGGAACAAACAAAAATACAAAATTGTGTCCCCCTCCCTGTGTATAAATAGGTGCTTTCATCTTCTTCTATAGATTAGATACACGAAGGACATGACTTGGACATAGCTCTATATTTTCTAACACAGAACCTATAAGACATTGTGTCTATAATTGGTTGCAATAGAGGAGTCTTAGACATGAAACAAAGTGGATATAAACCTAACATAGGGTTAATATATTACCACATTGCTGGTACATTTAAGCAATTTACACAAATTAAGGTTTATAACAACATCGCAGGAAAATGAGACCAATATAGGCCTATGTTGGTCCTACATTGATATAAATCCTAGAGTTTCATAAAATAAAAAAGAAAAAAGAGAAGAACAATGGGAGAGACTTTAAGGAGGTTAAAAATTAGTCAAAAAGCTTAGTAGACTTAAGAGAATATCAAAGAGAAACAATCTTAAAGGAAAGCAAGATTCTATCCAAATTAATTATAAAGCCTCGAGATTTAAGAATCATAAGCTCATTGTTATTTCTTGTTTCTTTATTGTTCTTTGTTGGTTTTCTTTATACTATTATGAACAAAATTAGGATTTAGATTTAGATAAGATGAATCATAAAATTTCTGTTGTGAATTGCTCTATATGATTTAATAGAAAGATTCTAGTTTTCTAGAAAATTGTTCATGTTTGGATATTACGTTGAATGGTATGAAGATTCAATATTCATATATTTACTTTGAGATCGAGAGATGATATGTATGAATAAATCACAACATGAATAATGAGGGTTGAATAGGTTGCTAAAGATAGAACTACATAATCTTTTTTACTTAGAGTAAAACCTATCATAGGAATTCATAAATTGATGGAATATGTTTTTAAATCGCCTTGGTTAGAAAAATTAAGGTCAATCACTTGAGTATAAGGACTGTATTGTTTAAGAGAGAATATAGTTGTAAGCTAAAAATTTCTTTTAGTCCAAGTAACTAAAGATAATTACCAAATTGGGATAAATTTAAGTATAATAAAGTTTTATGAGGATTCCTCATCTAGATCTATTCTACCTATTGATTTATTCTTACCTCTCACCTTGATTGATGATCTCTTATTTGTTACTTTAGTTTTGTTAATTTTCCTTTCCTAATTTGATCATCTATTTAGTTAGATTAGATAATAGAACTACGATAATTACTGGTAGTTATAATCCTTATGGGATTGACACCCACACCACCTAAACTATACTGTAGAAAATGATATGTGCATTTGCCTAGCGATTCATTAGTATTATTTTGTGTGACTTATTTTATTTTTATCATATTAGATGCCATCATTGTTATAAAATTGGTCATAATAAAATAGGGTGAACAAAACAAATATTAGCCTTGAACAACCTAAAATTAAGTATTTATATCCATTATTCACAACTATCCAATTAGAGGACTTAGACAATCAACATTTATAAGGTCACCATCTATCTTAAGAAGGGAGAAAAGGGAGGTTGGAGAATATTTACCTTTATTTATTAATTACTTTCAAATTGTTTAACATTATTTTTTATATTTCTACAAGCATTTCAAGGATATAGAGTAAATCTAGAGAAGTTAGTATAAAAACATTTATTTTATCATTTATTTACCTAATTTAATTTTTCACTAGTTATATGTAATTATATCTTAAGTGCTAACATTGTATCTGTTTATATGTAATTATTTCTTAAGTGCTAACATATAGTCGAGAACTAACATTAACTGGTTTATGTTGAACAAATCCTTAATAAATGTAACAACTCATGTCTATCAAGTTATAACAATTAGAGAATACACTAAGTTTTGAGGACTCTTATGAAGGTGTTTGTAGTTATGGCTATGGTATTTTATTAAGGTAATTTTGGTCCAAATTGGTTGTTAAGTTTACATTTTATGTACTGAGCAAGATATTTCTTTTTTATAAAAGAATATGAAATATACAAAATGCTCTTTATTCTCTTTTTTTTTTGTTTTAATGTGCAAATTATAGTATAATTACATTATAAAACTATCCAACGCTACATCTTCTATCTTAAGAACGGAGAAGAGGGAGGTTGTGAATACTCACTTTTATTTCTTAATTACTATCAAAATGTTTAACATTATAACTTTTATATTTCGACAAGTAGTTTAAGGATATAGAGTAACATTTAGAGAAGTTGGTATAAGCACGTATCTTTGTTGTTTTTACCTAATTAAATTTTTGTATTGATTGTAAGTAATTCTATCTTAAATGCTAACATTTTATGTGTTTATGATGTTTTATAGACGAGTAGAAGTTAATTTTAGACACTCGAACCTCTAATGAGTGATGCAAATATAACTCAAGCTTTAGAAAGTAAAATTGCTAATACAAATACTTAACCTAACACTCAAAAGTGGAAGGGGAATTAAGTTAAGAATGAAATGGTGAATCTTATGCATATTAAACCATGCCTTTATGCTAATTTAGTTAAAACTTAAAACATTGTGATTTTTGTAATTTGGATGAGACTTTGAACATTGTATTCCATTATGAGGCTAAAAGGTATGAAATGTTTTCATTTTTTCCCCTACTTTGTTTGGATGATGTGCAAAGGCCATTATGTGCTTGTTTATAATTTTTCTTCCCTATGAGCTTAATTTCTAATTTAATCTTGTTCATGTAACCTTATCATAATTGTTACCATATTGCAACCTTAAGATATATTTTAATTGCTCTTACACTTTGTGGATGTTGTCTCATATAATTGATAACTAGTAATGATTAGTTTATGAAATATATAAAATTCTCTTAACTCTATTTTTCTTTTTTTCTTATTGTGGCAATTATATTATAGTTGCATTATACAAACTGGATATTTTAATAGTATCATTTAACTAATAGTCTCACCATTATAACTGAGTCACTATATTATAATGATTAATGAACATTCAAATTATGGCTAAACTTAATTACGATGTAGTTTAGATATACGAGAGAAAGAAATGAAGATGATTATGTCTATGCCATGTTAAAGCATGTCCATCTTTGTTCCATATATAATAAATGAAGTCAACATACAAATTGCATCTAAGAGAGTTACAACAAGTACTTAAAATAAGTGTTATATTTAATATTAGTGTAAGTACATGGTAAAATGCTTATAATTTAAAATGGTAAAATTCTTATTCAACATCTTAAATTATACGGAAGCTAGATACACCACATGCCTAAGATATGTACTTATATGGGATGTACAAAATAAAAAATAAAAAATAAAATTTATCTCAAAATTCGAAAATTTAAAGAATTAATGTACAAATTTAGCTCTTGCGAGTAACAAACAAACCAAAGATGTTTGACAAAAAAAATTTACAATAATATCTTCAAGTTATTTACCAAGATCGAATACTCACAAGACATCTACAATTTGAATGTTCATTAATAAGTTATATAATAATATCATTGTTAAAATTATAATTGAAATAATCATTTTTATATTAACCATTGATAAAAATATTGACTTCATAGTTTCATCTTATCATTATAGTAAAAAAGCAGTCAGTATAGGGAATTTGGAAAATTTTTTTAAGGATTACGATAATCATATAAATGAAAACAGTTAATATACCTTATACAATAATAATGAAATATAAAACCAATATACCTCATATGGTAACAATAGAAAATACTAATATTGTTCTAGATCAAGTGGAAGTTAAGAGCAAAACTAATCAGACATTGTCGAATTAAAAGATTCTTATATGATTAACACATTAGTTTCCTTGATAATCATCAATTATAATTTTTAGTGTTATGAATGCCTTTTTAGAATTGGAAAAAAGAAATAGATTTACAATAAATGACAACAAATTTTACAATCACATAAAAGTAGCAAAAGTAGAAAAACTATGAATTCCACAATATACAATAATAATGAAACAATCCATTTGAATGATCACTTAAATTAAAAGAAAGTCAAATGCAAAGATCAGAAGTGATGCATTTAGATTTATCACATTAGGATATAGAGGTTTGAGATTTTGAAGAGTTATGTTGGGATACCTGGGAGGCATTGTTGTTAGTGTTTGGAGGTGCTTGTTGTGCAGTAATGGGAAACACTAGTGGTACGATGGTGGGAGATACTGGTGGTACGTTAATGGCAACTTAGAGACATTGGTGATATTGACTAGGAGACGATTTTAAGGTTAGAGGAGAAGGGAATAGGGGTTTTAGGATCAAATAATTTTTGTGCTTTATTTTTTAAGATTAAATTTGGCATGTCTTTAATAGTCACATATCAATCAATTGTCAAATAATTTTGCTGATGCACCAGTCATTACAAAACTAATGGCAATTTATTTTTATGAAAAATTGAAATTTATATCATTTTATTACTACCTTTGATAGTTCTAACTAGTATTATAAAATTGAATAAATTTTGAGATTTTTGTATAATTTACACAAAAATCATAATTTACTTATATGTAGATAATCTTATATGTATTAAAAATAAAAAGGTAATGTGTAAGAAATTTAAAGAGTCTGGGGTGCGAGTTTAATATAAGTTATTTAAGTGATCTTGTCTTAATATATTATTTCCTCATCATATAAGTTATTTAATCACTAATTATTGTCTTTATCTCTCAAAAGGTACCTATAATAAATTTATAAATGGTTTCAAATGAAAATTTTTAATCATATAAATAACCCAACATAAATAGGTATGAAACCTGTAAAAACTAGATATTATACATATTGTAAGTTTCATTAGCAAATTTATTAAATATTTAATGGAAAAGTATCTTACGATTATTAAAACAAATTTTTTAGATATTTTCAAAAAAGGATTAGTTATGGAATTTTGTATAAAAAAAGAAAAAGATTATATTTACGTAAATTTATATATTACAATTATATGAGAGGTCATAATGACAATAAATGTATATTTGATTATTTCTTTTTAAAAGATCTAGAATTTATCTTATAATCATCAAAGAAATAATATTAAAATTGAGTTTCTAACAATAATAACTAATACATGCTATGCAATCTAATAGAGAAATAACTTTGAAGAATTTCATTTTAAGCAAGAAGCTTCAACACAAATATCCAATTTTATATGATGGTAACAAACGTGTTGACATAAGGTTTCATTTCTTACGTGAGTTAAGAAAATACAATTATTAATCTTGTTTAGTGCATAGATCAAGTGACAAAGTCTTTTAAACATTGTTATAATTAGTAGTTGTTGTACCCTTTGACATGAGGAAAGACAAGGGTTCGCTTTAAAAGCTTCTTCATATATCACCTGCTCATAACACTACCGATGAAGTAGTTTCACCAAGTTCTCTCAACATTCAATGTGCCTTGTATGCTTTGTGGTTAGTGCTTTAGAAAATCTAGAACCATTTGTTGTTAAAATGTTTTATACTTGATTCAGAACATACAAGATAGTATTTGCATGCTTCAGCTAACTTTGTTTCAGATTGTTGAAGACCAAATGATATTTACATTTTGTGACAATTGTTGATTGTGCTTAAATTAAATTAAGCTTTCAGGGATATTAAAAGTAGTGCTTCTAAAGTCAACGTACTTAGTGCACAAGGCTCCATGCTTTATGGGGATTTGGGAGGGTCATGATGTATGCAATCTTCCTCATGCATAATTCCTTTCTTCAAAATTTTTGTTGATTATTTATGTGATGGAAGATAAGAAGCATGTTATTTTGCAATTTTCCTTAACTTTGTCTTTGTAGTTCAGACTGTAGGTTTATGCCCTGTAGCCAATCGATTGGTTATAGTTTAATGACAAAATAATTTAAAGATATTCTTTATCTTGTACATGTTTAGATGTATATGATAAAGTTTAAAGGATAATTATACATCACAAATGAAATTATAATGAGATTTATATTTCATTTATGTATTAGCCCTAAATTGTTCCTAGTCATTGTTCTATAACGACTAGACATTAATCGAATGTACAAAGACTAGCACACGATATGTTTTTCATTATGAAAGAAGTAGTCGATCTCAAAGGCTAAAGTATAGAGATACTTAAACAAACGTGTGAGTGCTTATTAGAGAACAAGTTTACTTAATTAACCTAATATGAGAAATCTGTTTGGAACACTACTTGTATTTGTATGAAAATGTAGCGCCCCCTTACCATAGAGTACCCACCGGAACACCCATAGGTCATTCCGGTACATATTCTACGATAAGAGAGA
>JAOSBN010114661.1:0-10105 GCA_027563595.1 Erythroxylum suave
GGCCCTCCAATTCATCTCCATCATCAAACTTGTTCTTGGGTTTCTCCACCAAAACAGTGTCGTCTAGAGGAATCTCATAGTGCCTGCCACTTCTACCTCCTCCATGCCGCAAAAGCTGCAACAGATACCTAAACGAGAATCTCAAGGCTGACGTCTTTGGTGGCGTCGCCGACTTATCCCAACCGCGATCACCTGTGACGCTTTTAGACACCCATCCACACCCACCAAGATCAACGACACAATATCATGAATCCTTGCTCCTAAGCACAAATTAGGCATCCCAAGAAAAGCTTCCCTTTTCACAACAACAAATTGTCTTTTGCATTACCTATTTTCTGCTTTATATTTTTTGGTTAAATTATGGTTTTAAAATCCAACATGGTATCAAAGCTCTCAATGATCTTGAGTGACCTATGAGTGATTAATGCTTTACAAGTTCAAGAGCAAAGAAAGGCAATGAGAAATCATGAAAGTGAAAAGATGGTGGCACTACAACAAAATATAGAATTTTTAGACATAAAAGATGAACTTTTTAGATGCTTTTTTGCTTCTTAAAAATAATTTTAGACGCTTTATAAAGCGTAAAAAAATAGGTGTCACAAAAATTATTTCCGACAATTTTTTTAGACATATAGATGCGTCGAAAAAACATAAATTTTTTACGCATCTAAGCGTCGAAAAAATACAAATTTTTACGCATCTAAGCGTCGAAAATTTATTTACATATAGATGCATCGAAAACATAAATTTACGACAGTTTTTTAGACACATAAATATTATTTTAGACGCTTTGTGTAAATTTTTAGATGCTTTTTTCTATGAATATGTTTTACTTTTAGACAGTTTTTTATGTCTTAAAAGACTGTCTTACTTTTTGTATTTTTTAATATCAATCACAATTTACATTTAGATCAGATCTAGTTGGAGAAGCCGCAAATGTACCAATTAAAACTATACTGGTTGGCTGAGATAGGTAGAATAGTTGAATAAGACAACTCATAAATTGCATTATGAATCAGACAACTCGAGAAGTTTTATTACAAATTTTATTAATTTTTGTTCTCTCCTGTTAATGTCAAGATACAGTCAAATATATCCCAATAAAAATCAAATGCTCATATCCACTGAAGAAGTATCAACTAGAATGTCTGACTCAGGGGACTGTTGTGCTCTTCTTCACTTGCACTGCAATTAAACAATAAAAGTTATCAAAAGATATTCATAAAATTGATGATTGACTTTGATAACCTTTTATATAAAGTACATTAAACATGAAAATAGTATTGAAGAATATTTCTATTACATATATATATATATATATATATATATATATATATTTATTTATTTATGATACCATAATATGCATCTACTAGTGCAACATTTATCAAGTTGAGGATTGGTCATGATTAGTTGGCCTAACCTTGAAAAATTACTCAAAAAAACAAATTATAGATTAAACGAAGTATACGTAATGTATCAATAGCAATGCTAATGCTATGTCGTTGCCCAAACATTCTTTACCTGTCACGACTGTAGTAACTTAAAGCACTCGTACTTGAGCAACAAAAGTAGTACTAGTACCTGTTCCTGAAACTTTGTGATAAAAAAGGGTAATAGGAGTCACTGCCCAGTCTGTTAAAAATTAATCACAATGAAATGTAGAGTTTTATTGAAGGTAACTTGTCTCCACATAGGTAGTCGTTCTGGACGGGGCCAGTCAAATGCGATCAGAGCAGATGAACACATTTATTATCTATTATATTTTTTTTTACTAGAGTTGATAAAATCTTCGCACTACTATGCTTTATACACTTGTAGCTGTGAGTGTTAACTACTAGACTGGCAAGCCCTCAGGTTGGAAAGAAGTTGGTGCGATTCTTGGTGCCCCCAAGTTACAAGTGTTTCCAGCATTCCCATCAACCGCAATTCAAAAGAAACATGCTTCCCGGTTAGTCCAGATAAGATGACCAATCAACTTGAACTTGAAATTTTATTAACTACATATTTAGAGAGCAAATGCATCAAAGATGAGCTGCCAATGCCATCTATGTAGGCATGATTCGTGCAAACTACCCCTTAAATTGAGTTATAAATTCAATTGAACAGCATGAAACTTAAAATGATCGATTATACAAACCCATAAAGCCCAGAACCTTAACATACCACCAGAGGACTAAACTTGAAGGGAGCAGAATCCCACACAGTTCTCCTTCAACTCAGCCACAACATTCTCTTGCCGACAATTAGCGGCCTCCAATCCGGTAAAACGTAATAAGAAACTATAACTACAATTATCAATGTCGAATAACCTCGTAATTGCATGTTTGCAGTACCAGCAGAAAGAGGAGATTCTCGATGTGTCCCTTTATTACCAGTAAAAAGGGCGGAGATTGCTTACAATTCATCACTCTTCATTACTGCCTAGTCCTTAATCACATGCTAAAAGTTTGAATGATACAGGCAAACCAAGCTTGAATGGGTAATGGGTGTACGACATAGTGGGTATTCAAGCTTCTCATTGCACCATTCAGTGATGCAATTCCTACACAGTGCAAATACTAGTTATGTATATGTATATTGAAGTATTGTGAGAATTGTGAGAAACCAAACAATACTCACAAATGGATATGTGAAAATCCCAAAGACGGGTTTTCGCGAAACCAAACAATACTCACTGAACTCAATATTTGCTTCTGGTTAATAATTAAAGCTCCAAATCTCAGATAGCCAAAGTATAATTAATAGGTCCATCTATAAATATCAACAAATAGGTACACATGATCTGAAACCAGGTAAACGTAGTTGAATTTTCACATTTCCACAAAAAATTACTGCTATACGGTGAAACTTTCAACTAATATTCATTGATTAAACTAAGGAAGGCAAAAGTTGGAGCAAAGACCGCTATACTACCCTAAGAGAAATGAATGGTTAATACGCAAAAACAGAAGAGCAGATTCTGGGAAGAGAAGAGCTAAACCAAATCTAGGAAGTGATTGCCACAATTCAAGTAATTTTAATAACTAATTACTTAAAACTGAGACAACACCAATTAAACAAACAAGCAAGCAAGCAAAAAGATCTGTAAACCCTAAATCAAAAATGGCAAAAGAATGGCTTAAATCAATTTAAAAATACTTCAGTACCTAATTTCTGGTTCAGCGAGAGAGTTGAGGCAAATGAAAGTTGGCAGTGGTTCAGGGAGGTCTCAGTCATCAGTGAAATCTCTGATCTCTATGCTGTGTACGTTCTCGTCTTCTTTTCCTTTGGCAATGGCTGAGAAAATGACACACAATGCCGTTCTCGTCTTCTTTTCCTTTGTCAACAGAGGACTAATGAAAAACTGTTAACAGAGGAGGGCGGCAATATATTTTTCTAGCTCAAGCGACGACGTTTTCAATAGGTAAGAGTTTGCTTTAGCTTCTATGCGTATGTATGATAGCATCTATTGTTTGAATTAAAGAAAGAACCACCACCGAATAGAATAATAAGTTTAATAATAAGTTGATGGGACTTGTAGTGAATGTCTCTCTCATGTTGTAGTGAAAAGAGTCAAAAAAGAGACATTATTAAATAGATATTAATAATGTTTATTTTAGATTTTGGGAAGTTTGGTCATGAAGAGAAAGATTATTAACAAAAAGGGAAGTCTTGATGCTTTAGGTGTAAATAATTTGGACATTTGAAAAAGGTTTGCAAGTTTAACAATGAAGAACAAGCAAATACAGTGTAAGTGATTGAAGAAGACAACCTTTTCTAGTTGTGATAAGTGCACCAAGACGGGTCATAGAGAGAAGTGCTCTATGGAGATAAGTGATGATAGAAGTGCTCATGTTGAAGAATAGAGAAAAGTGCTCTATTGAGAATATTGGAAAGAAGTGCTCTAAAGAAAAAAATTGTGGAGAGGTGTGCTCCAACTGTTGAAAGGTGATGGGAAGTACATCATTAAATTCAAAAAGTCTAACAACTTTGAATTAAGAGGAAATGTTCGAGAATAGTTCAAAATTATTAAAAATGTGGTCTTTGTTTAAAGATAAAATTTAAGAGTAGTAAAATAGAGTAATAAAAATAAGACCTGTTATTTGTTATAAAATAAAAATTTAAAATTATTATCTGTTAGAATTTGAATTTTTTTTACTTGGTTAATCGTTAGTGAGATATGAGCTAAGTTTGTTATTTCATTATCTATATATTTAGTTCTTCAACATTAATGTAAAGTGCACCCATCATTAAATTGTCTTTTCTACTACCTTTTTTTAACCTCTTTTTTACTTTTATCTTTTTTGGTTATATTCTGGTTCTAAAACCCAACATTCCACAGCACTCCAATCCTGTGGAGTATGAGCATTTTAGACATTCTCCACCAAATAATTAGCAGCATACACATCGAGCTCCCACCACGTTCACACATGGTTACTAGCATCGTGTACACTGGTCGATATGGAGGTGCTCCTTTACCTTCATCTCACTAAAGAAACAAAAGGCATCATCAAACTGCCCTCTTCAGCGCATACTCTTAACTATTGGCGCATCTTCAATTGCACTCCGTAATAACCTATAAGTTTCATCAACCCTACCCTTTTTCAAAACATCATTTTACGTGCAAAGGACACAGAAATACGGCTCGTTCATAGTACCCAGAAATATAGAGAGATAGACGGAAGACTGTATGAGAGACAGACGAGAGACGAACAATATTCCTATCATTTCCTCGTGGTTAACTATTACATCATATAGCTACTAGCCTAATTTCTGTAGCCAAGCATTGATACACATAAGGACAATGTCCTCACTGTGAAACAGTGTACGTAAGAATTACATTATAATTAAGAAACAGTAGTTAAAGTTAAACAGTAGCTATCATTTATTTATTTATCAATTTTTTTCTAGTTGGCTTTCTGTATGGCGCTTTTTCTTTCACGTAACAATATCCCTCCTTCTGGAAACTTGTCCACAAAGTTAGGATTTTAGATTTTCTATCTAATTTTATAGTATTTTATTTTATTCCATAAATTTTAGCCATTTATTTATATGTCTCATATTTATTTATACGGGTCTTATATAAGACCTATATAAATAAATAGTTAGGATTCACGAGACATAACAAGACAATATAAAATTGAACAAAAAATCCTTTATCTAAAGTTAGCATCTGGGTAGCGTTTCTAAAGTTGGATTACTTGGCTTTCTGGCTCGTTTTCTTTCACGTAACAATATCCCCTCCTTCTGGAACCTTGTCCGCAAAGTTAGCATCCGGGTAGCGTTTCTAAAGTTGGAATAAGAGTTCCCATGTGGCTTCTTCGATCGGACAACCCACCGACTACACCAGTAATTGAGTTAGTCATCGGTTGTGACGTTTAATCACTTGATGATCCATGATGGCCTCTGTTTGTCTACTTACATGATGTAGAAACATTCTTGGTGACACACCTCTTTAGTTATGATAGATGGAAGGTTGGATGGATGTTAGATACCTACGGTAGCTTCAACCTATAAGCCACAGATCCAATTCGCTCCACCACTAGATAAGGTCCGTAATATGGTGTAGTTCTTCAGTGTGTCGAGTGTTGTTGTCTATATGGATGTAGCTTTGAGAACACCAAGTCTCCAACCTCAAATTCTCTATCGGTATGCTTGCGATCAGCCTGTTGCTTCATCTTGTTTCGTGCTTTGTGTAGGTGAAACTTGGCAATTGTCACTGTTGCTTCTCGATTCTTTAATATCTGATCAACTGCTAAGTTTCTGGAGTCACTTGTGAGATAATGAAAACGTACAGGGCCAGTGAATAGCCAGAAAACAGCTCGAATGGAGCAGATTGGATGGATTCATGGAATGTGGTGTTATACCACCATTCAGCCAAGGAGATCCATTCTATTTATTTTGATGGTGTGTCACTACGGAAACATCGTAAGTATGTTTCCAGTGTTTAGTTCAGCACTTCCATCTGTCCGTCTGTTTGTGGGTGATACACAGTAGAGAATTTAAGGTTTACTCCCTATAGTTTAGAGAACTCCCCCCAAAATTTTCTTATAAAATAGGATCCTTGTCACTCACTATGCTCTCAGGTGTCCCATGTTGCTTAAAGATATAATCAAGGAAAACTTTGGCTATGTTCGATGCTGTCAAGGGGTGTTTGATAGGAAAGAAATGTCTGTACTTGTTGAACCTATCGACCACCACCAAATTCCAGTCCGGCTTTTGGGACAGAGCTACCTGGGATATAAGACATTCTCATCCTTATTTCTTTGGCAAATAACACAAGTCCTGACATAATTTCTCACATCCCGACTGATCAACTTCCAATTGAAGACATTCCGAAGCCTCGAACATAGATCCTAGTTGCACCTAACTATGATCGTTCCTCTCCATCTTAAAAAGTTGTCACGCCATTCTTGACTTGTTGGATGATGTCTTGGACAACCGCATCATTTTTCCGGCTATTTTTATTCTCCTCCAATAGTTTAGCGTGAATCTACAATACCGTTAGAGTGAGAAATTCTGATGGCGTATGCAGTGTGAAACAACGCCAAATGGGCCCTGGAAAGGTTTGGTAAAGTTCGGAGCAGCTTAGTAAAACCAAACACGTTCAGACTTTGGGACAGGTTTCTGGGAAGATGGGTCTAGAATTTGAGGTTATGGTCTCAATAAAAGTTGTAGATCTGTGTGTCTAGTTTCTGGAAAGGTATGGTGCGTTTGAAATGGATGAGTGGTTTGAGAGTTATGCCATTTTTAGTGGCAGATGATCTCTGGCTGGGCGCTGAAATGGAAGCTGTTGCGGAAATGGGGAAATTTGGACAGATTGTGTTTGGATTCTGGAAAAGTGATCAAAATGAAAGTTGCAGAGGAGACGATGAAGAACAACTTTGTCTATGACCAGAAATTGATTTGGTGAGGAGTTTGTGAGTTAAATGGAACGGACAGAAAGGGGATGTTTGGGGGTGGGATGGAGTAAAAACCAGGTATCAATTGACAATTTTCGGACAGAAAGGTGATGTTTGGTGGCGACATGGAGTAAAAACAAAAGTATCAATTGATAATTTTTGGAAAATTATCAAACCTAAGTGATTCTTTTTGGAAAAACAAACAACCCAACGGAAAATTTTGTCAAAGGAGATAAACTCACGTTTGAATTAATTTTTTTTCAAGGAAGATTCTCAATGGAACAAAGCTAGCTATTTATAGATAAGGGGCAGCTTTCTCATGTCCTGTGAGTTATAAGCCATCAAAACAGAAAATTAAATTCAATCATAACCTAACACTAACTCTATTTATGGAAACATAACTTACATAGAAAATTAAAGGTCATAGCAAGCTAAAAATCACAAAGTCAACAAGTCAACAATGTCATCTCTCCTTCTTGATGTTATGGGCTTTCTTTGGGCTTTGGTCACTCTTCTTAAATACAAGCTTTGATTTCACCAAAAGGCTTTAGTAAGGCTTGTAATCGTAGAAAATTGTTGAGCCCAAATTCCTCTTCTCCAAATATTGTAACCGCGGGTTGTGGAAGCTCTCCTAGGCCCATTGCTTCCATGTCTTCAATTGCTTGCTTGGATGGTCCTCCATCATCCTCTCCCTTTTGAGAGGCCGAGTTATCATCATTACTTAGGCTTGGACTGGTGTCTTCCTTATATAGTTTCAAATCACTTAGATTAAAAGTTTTGGAAATGTTGTAGTTGCTTGGCAATTTAATTTTGTAGGCATTTCTGATGACTTTCTTTTTACACTTTGAAGGGTTTATCGACCTTGACATCCAGCTTTGTCTTCCTTGCTTTTGGGAACCTATCTTTTCTCAAATACACCCATACAAGATCTCCTTCCTTGAACTCAACCATCTTCTTGAGCTTGGCTTGCTTTTTGTATACTTCATTGTTCTTCCTAATGTTTTCCTTAAACAACTCATGGATTCTCACAATCTCGCTGGCTCTCATCTTGGCTTTGGCACTCACCATTGGGTTGTTTGACATAATTGGGCTTAAGCTGATCGGTGTTAAAGGGTTGGTGCCATACACACCCTCAAATGGGGACATGTTTGTGGTTTTATTTTTGGAACAATTATATGCAAACTCCACGTAAAGTAAGAGTGCATCCCATTATTTGGTTTTCCCCGTCAAAAGGCCCCTCCCCAAAGTCCTATTAATAACCTCAATTTGCGCATCAGTTTGTGGATGGAAGGAAGTACTACAATTTAGTTATGTTCTCAATCTCCCCCACAGACCTCTCCAAAAATGACTCAAGAATTTTGCATCTCTATCACTCACAATACTCCTTGAAATCCTATGTAGGTTCACAATGTTAGAGAAAGAAAGATCCATTATATGTTGTGCATCATTAGTTTTTGAGCAAGGAATGAAATGAGCCACTTTAGAAATTTATCAACAACAACTATTATACTATCAAACCATTTTTTTGTTCTTGGCAAGCCAATGACAAAATCAATGCTGACATCCTCCTATAGCCTATTTGATGTGGGTAATGGTGTGTATGGATCGTGGGCTTGGCTAGTCATTTTCGCCTGGACACATGTGGTACAAGCACTCATCAATCTCACAACATCCCTAAACATTTTTGGCCAAAAGAAGTTGGAATGGACTAAGACATATGTTTTGTCTCTCCCAAAATGGCCAGCTAACCCTCCCCTATGGACCTCTCTCAAGATTACCTCTCTTAAAGAGCATTTTGGAATGCAAAAAGAACCATTTTTAAACGAGTAACTATTATGTAAAACATAATCCCTAAATGCACCATTGCTTTGCCTCACTTTAGCAAATATCTCACCAAAATCTATATCACTCTCTTATAACCCCCTAATATCATTAAAGCCTATAACATGTGAATGCATTGAGCTAAAAAATGTATATTTCCTAGACAAACTATCTGTTGGCCTTGGTCCCCGTACGTAAATTATGGTGATTATGTATTACCATTTGGAAATTTATTTGCAATAATAATAATAATTGAGAACATTTCACCAAAATAATTTATAACCTTAAATTTAATAAAAAATCTAGACACAGAAGATTTGTGGTGGGAACATAACATAATTTTGGACATATAATTAAATTATTCAAAACAAAAATGATTAATTAAAAACAATTAAGTATTACTAAAATAATTAATGGATAATTTCCAATAAAGGAATTTAGTAATATTTCTATTAACTAAATAAGACTAATAGGAAAAATAAAATAACACTCACCATTAAATTCAACATTTACGATGGCAACAATAAACAAAGATTAAAAGCATTGATGGTAAAAGGTTTAATTGTAATAAAAAAAAAAGAAATGGGAAGAGGCTGCGAGGCGGTGCGGACTGTTTTGGATGAAGGGGGTAGGTCGCAACCGCGAATCCGGTGAATTAGACCGGTCGCGATCGCGAATTCTTTCAACCTTTGTCGTGATCGCGGCTCGGTCACGATTGCGAATTGGGACATTTTCGGAACTCGCGATCGCACCGTGTCACAATTGCGATTCCGCCCAGATTTAACACCCCTACTTCTAAGCAGCACAACTTTCAATCTAGTAACCCAAAAATTACAAACTATATACCAATAGAAAGCTAAGATTAAGCCCTACAACTTTCATGAAGACAACTTTATCTAATTTCGCATGTAGCTATAATTTAATTGATTAAGTGAAGATTACCATTCATTCTAAATTATACACCAATTATGCATAATGTACCCAAGCACAGTCATTTTATAAAGATCATAACTCCTACATCTGATACCCAAAAATTTCAATCCTTATGACGATAGAAAGATAAAAGGAAAATCTACAACTTTTATGTAGACAATCTTACCTAATTCAACCTGCATCGATACAGTTTAATTAGTTAAATTACGATTACCATTTAGCCAATTTCTTACTTCAATTATGCATAAATGACCACCCACACACAGCTACCTTATAATAGTCATAACTTTTGCATTTGATGTCCAAAAATTTCGATCTTTACAGTGATAGAAAGCTAAGAAAATAATCTACAACTTTTATGTAAACCACTAAGCCCAATTCTGCCTAAATCAATACAGATTATTACCCAAAGTTTCAGTTCACACTTTTTACCCCATTCCTTGTTTTCACTCATCAATTCACAACAATTC
>JAOSBN010114662.1:0-10105 GCA_027563595.1 Erythroxylum suave
ATTTTATCTCTATCTAAGTAGGATAAAGTTTTATCCAAATCTTATCTCTATCCGACAAGATAAAGTTTTATCCAAATATGGTAGGATAAGATTTTTCAAGATTACAAGTTTAATTGTAGTGGGACACTCAATTCGAAGTCCAGACACTGGCCTTGGCCCATTAGAATTCGGTGTCCAGCAGAAGAAGATGCGGTAGAGTTTAATTTGAAGTAGAAGACTGAGAGTCTAAATTTAAAGAAAGGATAAGAGGATAAGGTGATGGACCACAGCCAACCAAATCTTCAACGGATAAGATGAGGATTATTTGAACTTTATCTTTATCTAGTGGGATAAGCTTTATCAAGATTACAATTTTGAACTAAGACACTCATCATCGGTGGCTATAAATAGGAGCTTTGAAGAAGAAAGAAGGAATCCACTCTTGACAAATCAAAGCCTGGCACTCTAGCAAATTTCACACCTTTTAGCTTATTTCTTTATTTTTCGGCAATCCCTTTATTTTTCCAACTTAGCCTTTTTCTTTCAATTGTCAATTAGCTATTTTTCAATCTTTTAGTCAGTGCGTTTTGCCGATTTATTTACCATTGAAGCAAAGTAACTTTCGTTAGATTCTTGTCCCTTTTCTAGCAATACACAGTCGTTTGATTTTAGTCAAATTACGAGGCGCAATCTTTTTTTCCTATCTTTCTTTAGTTTGGAAAAACTTAAATTTCCTGGCACGCTCGTAAAATACAACAAAGGGCTACGTGTTGTCCTTTAACCAAATAAAGGCCAAACAGATACTATGATCATATTCCTTGTTTACTTGTTAATGGTGCTCAGAGTCACAAATTTTTTTAATTGGGTTATCTGTAAATTGTAATTATACTATAGTTAAGATTCTTGTTTCCATAAATATGCCTAGAATCATGAATACAATTAAACTTAAGGTTTCTTTAGTTGCTTTTTTGCTCTAATCAAAATAGTCGTATATGACATTGCTATCTTTCTGGTTTCCCTTAGTTCTTATAAGTATTTGATTGATTTTCGTATCCATGTTGTTGTTCATTCAAAATTACGTGTTTTAAGATATTTTTGAAAATGTTGAACGATATAGTTTCGATCAAATTATGATTCAGCCGTAACTGTTATAAGCTTTTTGACAAATATGAAAATTAAAAAAATCAAATACGAAATAACAAATCAACACGTAAGATTTGTTAACGCGGTTTGACACACCTTACCTACGTCTACGGGGCCTTTACCCAGCTTGATACTTTCACTAACGACAATGGTTTTATACAAGGCTTTATTGAGTTGATTTACTCAACCCTTGATACTACCCGTTGTCCTTACAACTCGTGAAAGTAAATCATTCCCAATAACATGACCGACTCGTGCTAGCTTCAACTGAGGATTTTTTCTACAAATTTTAACAATGAAGATAAGAAATAGACATCTTAAGTGATTAAAACAATAAAGAACATAAACAAATACACTAGAGATAAAAACAACAACTCTCCTAATAATTTTAGCTCCTTCAATGAAAGATCAGAAGTTGTCTGCTAAGAAGTCTGTTGTAGTCTTTCAATATTATCACCCAAATATCTCACACAAAGCAACAGAAAAATCACCAATAAGATAAACGCTTCTTCACCAAAATGTTACAAATACTAGAGCTACAAATTCCATAAAGGTTGCTGGAGTTTTTTGCGCTTCACAACCATTATCGATAACCACCAAAAACACACACGATTAATACGCAATCAGCCTTAACAAAATCACACGAATACAAGAGAAAAAACAACTACCCAATTGCCCACACTCAACAACATAAATGTCTAACAATGGTCGTTGAAAACTAAAGAAAAAGCACTTGCTAAATTAGATGACAATCATCGTAAAATAATTAGCTGCCAAAATTGATCCAAGATAGCTTTAAAAATTTCAACTATTAAGTCACAAAATTACCCTTTATATTTTCACCGAAAACAATAAAATAATTCAACTCCAAAACTCACGTACCATAGCAACAATCCAGTTGCAAAATAGTCAATCAAATCTCTAATAATTCAGCTGCTTTAGATAGATATTATCACCAATATAGGTTATCAATTAATTCCTATCTTGATTAGAATTTTAAACCTAATCAACTTTATCTTGAAAGAGTCCCACATAAGATAGACTAAAAAATTTCAAGTACGTTTAACTAAATTCAATATCTAATGCCTAAAATTAAATAATAAGATATCATATAGCTTAACAATTTTTAATTAAAAATGGACAATTACATGATAAATTTCTTAAACTTGATGAATATTATGAATGAACTATCATTAAATGTTGAAAATGTAAACAATAGGTTGAGATGAAGAACTTGATTTGTAAACTTCACAATTAAACAATTAACATTGATAATTAAGTTACTGTTTCTACCTTCATATATAATTAATTTGTTCCCTTGCAAAATTTTTTTAGTTTGGGCTATGAAATTTGTAACATTTAGTAGTTTTAGTTGTAATGATATTTTTCAAAAGTAATTTGTTTTTTTAGGATGGATGCTCCTTTAAGGATGTTGGATCTAGGGAATTCATGCTCCTTTAAGGATGTTGGATCTAGGGAATTCATTTTCATGGGAGATCTCAATCATAGGCCTATTAAGGGAACACATTCATGAGCCTTGACTCCATACTCAACCCAAAATCTCAAGACATTAGGTTTATGGGTCATTTCCACTTATATGCCGCTTATTAGTTTCATCTTTTTCTAATGTGAGATTTCCAATCATACTTGAAATTAAAACAGTCTCTTTTTAAGTGTGCCCTTCCACATTGGAATTGAACTCTACCTTAAGCGAAAGTTTTTTTCTGTCTTTTCTTAGCAAATTGAGTATATGACGTCACCAAGAGCCCTTCTGCTCCACTATTCTTGGTAATTCCACTACCATCTCCGTACTTGTCCCTTGCCAAATCATTGACTCGTATACCACTTGTTAACCTAACAAAGTGAAACTAATATGGAAATAAGATTTTTAGGATGTTCAAATAACCTAATTATTGTCATGTATAATTGATTTGAAATTCAATTATAGTCATTAATTTAAAATGCTGTACCTATATACCTAATGTTGTACATATTATAGGATGGTAAATGTGACTTTTTCTATTGGTATGACAAGCAATTTTTCTGAGTGGGTTGTCAATATTATTTAAAAGTCATATAACAAAAATCCATCCTAAAGAAAGGGATTGAGACAAGGAGATGAGTAGCTAAAATAAAGGAAATTGAAGAGAAACTAAAAAATATGAAGCAAGATATTGAGATGTTGTTTAGAGAGAAGAAAGTGATGAGTTTAATGTTATTTAACGTAATTGTATGATTTATTTTCATTTTTATTTCATTTTCATGTTCTATGTTATTCGAAAATGGATGTTATTTATTTTCATTTATTATTAAATTGACTAGTATGAATGTATGTACGAAGGAATATTGCTTCAATTTTTTTTCATTTTCTTCCCATATTCTTATATTGAATAGACATTATTCTCTATGAAATTAAATAATCTTATTGGGCATATTCACTAAAGAACATCTTCAAAAGCAACTGGTCAATTGTTTCATTATTGATAAAGAGGAAATATAATCATTCAATA
This sequence comes from Erythroxylum suave, assembly GCA_027563595.1. Classification (NCBI taxonomy): domain Eukaryota; kingdom Viridiplantae; phylum Streptophyta; class Magnoliopsida; order Malpighiales; family Erythroxylaceae; genus Erythroxylum; species Erythroxylum suave. Next base: position 3,633 of record JAOSBN010114662.1, read on the forward strand.
AGCAGTTTTCAATTTTATTGATAAAGATGAAAATATAATCAATAGTAACTTCAAAATGGATCATCCTAGACACATCAACATCACCTAACATTATACAACATATATTTAACCTCCTTAATGCATGAGTTATTTGGAAACATCGTTTGACATAATAGCCTAAATATAAAATGTAGCCAAATCAAATTACATGACTTCCAAATGTTTATGAATATTAATAACAACGTCATTTAGATGTCTCCTTCTTCAAATTGTTATATACTAGGATGAAAAGTGATGCTCTTCCTTTGAGTGTCCCAATTGTTGTTATCCTCTTATTTATTATAGCATGTAATTGTCTTAAAGTGATGTTATATTTGCTTTTAGACCTAAGACCTTTTGGTTCACAAGACAATTTCAAAAATCTTAGATCAACATGTCCATATTTCCTTTTATTTATATATTTCGAGCTAGCAATATGTAAACCAATATGTGAATGTAACATTAGTTAATTGACCTATTGATGAGTTTATTATAGACAATAAATAGAAGTAAGAAGTACACATTAAACTCATATTTATGCTTTGTTGAGTGGGTGTATATTCCTGATTAGTTGATAATCTGCTTTGATTGTTGGTTTTTCGAACATAATTTGTTTATTGTTAAAGAAGTAACATGTTTCCTATAATCATATTCTTGTGAAATAAAGCAATATGTTCTCACCTATGAATGTGCACCTGCTAATGCTAGTCATGTTGATACGTCTCCATTTGTCATCCCCTCAGTTGTTTTTATTAATACCTTAAAATAATACACATCATATTAATATCATGGGAAAAAATCAAAACAAGTTGTGTATGCATACCTACTATTGTTCCCTAACAAATTCACTAACATCATAACATAAATGGCCTAGTCCAATTTAACTATGAGGCCTGACTTGTCTCAAAGCTCGACAACTAAAAGGAAAATGATGTTATTTTAAAATGAATTCGTTTTTCTTTTTGTTTTTAAAAATAAAAATAAGATCTACTTTGATTGAGTTGAGTCAAGCTTCAGACTGTTCAAGTCCAGTTAAGCTAGGTCTAGGGCTTAGGCTGGAGTTTGACTGCCTCGAGCTCGATCAAGCCTTAGCCATGAAAAGGCAAGAAGGAGAGATAAAAATAAACTAAAGAAAGTATCAAGTGCAAACAAGATGTCATAAAAGGCTAAAGTGCATAAATGTAAGAAATCTAGTTTTTTAGGAGATAATGGTAGAAGGACATGCTAGGATGACAACGGGTTGAGGCCTTGACCTCACCCTTTAGTATGATAATATGGTTTTTGTCTCTTTTTAGTATGATAATATGGTTTTTGTCCCTTTTTCTAATCTCATATACTTTATCCCCATTTCATATAATCCTTCATTGCATTGGCTTTTTATTATTATTTTTCTAGCTTATTCACTACTTTAGATGCATTATATGAGTTAATGATATATTAAATGTATAGAGTAAAATCAATAAGAGATTTATTAAACCTTTTTGAATTTTGATTTTAAGGAGATTAGAACAATGATGGTTTTAATTTTGGATTTAAAAGTTTATATTAAAAAATACTTGTTTTTTTGATTGTATTTGAATTAATTTAAAAAGGTATAATGATTTGGAATTTTAAATCTTGAATTTTTATATGTTTTATGAACTTTTGAAGATGATATTTTGATTAATTAAATAAACATATGATGATTAATTGTCAAAAATAGTTAATTTCAATTAAGATATCAAATTCGTATATATTTAGTTGCTTTAATATTTTTACCAAAGAATGTAATTAATTAGGAACAGGTTCTCAATCAATGTTACTTTCAAGTTTCGGCTTGGTGAGACAGGAGAATTAGTACAAACTACCATTTCAGTCACTTATCCATGGAAGCCGGATCATGGTAGCAAGAAGTGGGTAGCAACCGACAGAATTGTACAATCTGGCAACCTTGCGGATGTAGTGAATAAGGATAGTACTCATGATGAGCCGAGTAAGCTCACTAAGGAGGGGTTTGGGAAAGAAGGAAATGCGTCAGATTCGGGGTGTGGGAAAACTCAGGATTAGAACGTCGTGAATACTGATTCTGATGTGGTACTTATGGCTGAGTCTTGTAGGGAGGACCCCAATGGTATATCGCAGGGGAAGATGGGTTTGGATGATGGAATTAAGCAAAATGAGATGGCGTTGGACAGAGAAAAGCAACCTGCACATGGGCTGAGTGAACATCTGGTAGAAGTAGTGTCGAGTGGAAGTGCGTCGGATACTAATAGTGGTGTGAAGGGGAAGTCCTCTTTTGTTCCAATGCAAGACAGGAATGTAATGGTGGTGGTTGAGGAGAAGGTAAACCCTAGTAGGAAGGGTGATGATTTGACTGTAGAAGGGAAGTTGAAGGATAAGTTGGCTATTGAAGATATCGCTTATAGCACTAGTAATGGGAAAGATGTAGGTTTGGTTACTGAGGTGGGGGAGACAAGCCAAGTTTCGGGTGGATTAGGGAAAAAGAGTGTGGGCAGGAAAAAAAGTAAGAAAAAGAAGCACAAAGGGGTAATGTCCCCTGAGTGTCTTTTTTAACAGAATGTCGTTATTAGTTTGAACCACCAAGGGTCCTAATGACCCCCATAAAAGGGGGATGGTGAAGCAAGTAGTAGCGGAGAAGCAACCGGTTTTGGTAGGACTTCTCGAAACAAAAATAAAAGTCAAAGTTGATCGAAAAGGCTTAGTGTTTTTGGGGACTCAATGGAGTTACCTTTCAAATCACATCCACCACTACAATGGTCCGATACTATGTTGGTTTAATTCGGACAAAGTAGCAGTTCAAGTGCCCAAGATGGGAGACCAATTTATGCATTTGCAATGTGGGTTAATTGGGGGGTTTCAGTTTACAGTTACTTTAGTATATGCATCAAATTTTGCCTTCCAATGTGTTCAACTGTGGGAGGCATTATTTGAGTTTCATGCAAGGATGCAAGAGTCGTGGATAGTGCTTGGAGATTTCAATTGTTGTTTAAATTCAGATGAAGTGGAGGGTGGGGTGCGGTTTCATGGAGGATTGGGGGTTGAATTAAACCAACTATTTTGTCACACCGATCTAATGGATCTCAAAAGTTTAGGCCGATGGTTCACCTGGGAAAATAAATAGAAAGGGCAAATGTGTATCATGAGGAAACTGGACCGGGCATTGGTTAATCAACAATGATTTAGTGCCTTCCCTCTTGCTTCAGCTGTGTTTGGAGAACTTGCATTGTCCGACCATACACCTATTCTTATACAACAGAAGAATAATGAGTGCAAAATCGGTGCTCCTTTCAGGTTTTTCAATGGATTACTTCAGGTAGAAGGCTTTACGGAGGTTCTGGCGTATGTTTGGTGGGTTGAGATACAAGGATTTAAGTCCTTTCAATTAATGCAAAAATTAAAGGCTGCTAAAAGAGTTATTAAGGTGTTTACTAAGCAACGACTTCGAAATATTCAGGAATTGAGTAGTAAATTGGTTGAGATCCAAAAGGCATGTTATATGGACCCCCTTAATGAGAGTTTAAAAGTGGTCGAGGTGGAGCGGATGAAACAATACTAGGAAGCTTTGAGACTACAAGATTCGATCCTAAAACAGAAGGCTAGACAAAATTGGATTAAGGAGGGTGACATCAATTCCAAGTTTTTTCATGCATCCATTCTAGTTAGGAGAAATACAAATACCATTTCGAAATTAAAGGATGAACGAGGAAATGTGATAAGTGGTTAGCTGAATATTACTGAGCATATCAGAGATTTTTTTCTGACTCTCATGGGGACAACCGAAGGTGTAGGGCCTGGCTTTAGGGTTTGAGATGTTTTGGAGTTTTCTCCTAGTCAGGAAAGAGTGGCAATGCTAGAGGATCCCTTTACAGTACAACAAGTGAATGAGGCCTTGTTCCGTTTCAATGGCACCAAAGCTCTTGGCACTGATGGTTATTCAGTTGGTTTCTTTCATGAAATATGGAATATCACAGGCCAACTCTTAACGGAAGCGATGCTGGAGTTTTTCTCATCTAGTAAGCTACTGAAGGAGATTAATCATACTTATTTATGTCTGATACCCAAAAGGAGCGACCAGAAATGATTACGGATTATTGTCCAATATCATGTTGCACTACAGTTTATAAAATAATGGCTTCTCTTTTGGTTGAAAGATTGAAAGATGTATTAGTCGATGTGGTGGGTAAAGCACAAGGTGCTTTTCTTCCTTCAAGGAGTATTGGGGAAAACATTTTGCTGTTGCGAGACTTGATGGGAGATTATTATTCAAGCAAGAAGATAAAAGGTTGTGCTCCAAAGATTGATCTTTATAAAGCTTATGATACAATTGGTTGGGGATATTTGAAGAAATGTTTGGAAGGAATTGGACTGCCCTCAAGGTTTTGTCATTGAATTCTTCAATACATCCAAACCCCTTCTATGAGTGTGTTAATAAATGGTATACCTACGAAACCATTTCCTATTCATCGAGGTATTAGGCAAAGGGACCCCCTATCCCCTTATTTATTTACATCGGCAATTGAGGGTCTTTCTCGATTAATTACTAAAATGGTGGACTGTAATGGGCTATTCAAATATCATTATAAATGTAGAGTAATGAAATTGACTCATTTGTTGAATGTGGATGATGTGATATTGTTGTGTAAGGCCGAAACTCATGAGTTACATATGATGATGAGCTTGTTGAATACTTTCTCTGGGTGATCTAGAATGCACGTGAATGTCTAGAAGAGTGGGTTTTTTGTGTCTTACGATGTTTAAGATTTGGATAGGCTTACTAGTGTGGTGAGATTGCCTCTCCAAGGAGCACTAGTCAGGTATTTGGGGGTATCGATTACAATGAGTAAGCCCAAATATTCTGATTTTTTGTCATTATTGGAGAAATTGAAAGGCCGGATTAGTACTTGGCAAAATCATTTCCTATCATTAGCTGAGAGAGTCACTCTCATTGTTTCAGTATTTAACAACATGCATATTCATTGGGTTGCATATGTGGTGATTCCTAAACGACTTATCAAGGAGATGGATGGGATTTTAAAATCCTTCCTCTAGGAAGGATGGGCAAGCATGAAAAGTGCACAGGAGCAAAAGTTAAATGGAGTGAGGTGGTGATGCCGAAAAAACAAGGGGGTTTGAGTATTCTATCTATCACTCAAATGCAAAGGGTGCTACTCATGAAGCGAATATGGAGACAATTTATGGACAAAGAAGCATTGTGGGTCCAGTGGGTGCAAAGTTATCGACTTAATGGGCACAATTTCTGGCAACTAAATTTAAGGTATGAGCAGTCTTGGTTTTTTAAAAGTTTGTTGTTGCTCCGTAAGACGATGTATCCTCTGATTAAAACTAGGGTCGGGAATGACGAGGGGACTTTTTTTTGGTATGATAATTGGCATGCATTCAACCCATTATGGTTGCGGCCTGATTTATTAGCTTTTAGGAAACGAATTCCTAAGGAAGCTACAGTGTCATGGATATTTTGGGAGAGAGCACGGTTAAGTACATGTAGATTTGGCCAAGTGCTTGAACATTATGTGAATGGCATGCAACTATGTAGTCAGCATGATAGGATGCTTTGGGTGGTCAGTAACAATGGGGTATTTTCGACCAAATCAGCCCATAGTCTTGTGAGAACGCAGGGAACCGTACTATGGGTTGATGTGGTATGGAAACAGGTACTAAGTCTCAAATATGCTATATATGTGTAGTTAGCTATTAAAAATAGACTGCGAACTAAGGGCCCTTGGTTTGGAAGCTATGATCCTATGTGTGTTTTGTGTAAGCATGTTCATGAGAGTAGAAATTATTTGTTTTTTCAATGTACATATACCAAAGTGGTGTGGAGTAGAATTTTGCACATGCTCGGGGTTCCGTCTGTTTCTTATGTTTGGAATGAGGTGTTGAATGATGTTATGTGGTACTCCAAACCTGGGATGATAGATGGGCTTCTCATTTGGACTTTGTTCCAAATGGTGGTGTATCACATTTGGAGGGAGAGGAATTGTCGTCCATATAAGGAAGTGGAACAACCTAAGTATGAGCTTACGTCTACTATTGTTAATTTGATTAGGGAGACAATCATCGCTAAAGGAATGCAAGTAGGCATTAGACAGGAACTTACGTAGCGTTTGGATGATGTCTTCGTTGGTGGAGACAGATGCTAGAGACACAAAAATCCTATGTATGGCAGTGTTTGCTTACTGTCCTCACCTATTTTTGTTCCGACTCCATAGCACAAGGGCATAAATTTTTTGTTCCTTCCAAGACTGTGGTACAAGATTTCTTGTCCCCATCTCCGAAACAAATCACATAAGCAACTTCTAAAAATACTTCTCCTCCCACATAAGCAAATTTTTTATATTCTTAATTATATTATTAAACTCATCATCATCATCATCATCATCATCATCATCATCATCATCATCATCATCATCATCATCATTATTATTATTATTATT
>JAOSBN010114663.1:0-10102 GCA_027563595.1 Erythroxylum suave
TAATGGCCTCCTCAGAAATTGGCTTTGTCATGGATATCACCTTTCTCTGTATGTTTGAAAAGGAGCAAAACCCATCAGTTGCTTCTCATCTAAACAGTTTTTGACAGATTTGAACGACAATATTTTGCTCTTATTATAACGAACGAACCACGATGAGAGACAACGTAAAGATAATTGCGTTCGACTAATGGTCATGCCTGACAAATAAGTTAGTAGGTTTTGGCTTTCTAGATAAGCTGAGTTCTTAGATTGAAGTAAGCATTCTTATATCCTAGTAAACCAAAATTTATTAACTGTATTTCCAACAGAAAACTTAATCAGTTTCACGGAAAAGCATAGTTCATAAAACTTGCATTGATTTAAGAATGTTGTAACATCTTAGGCATCTAGAGCTGTTTCTTAATATTGGTGAAAAAGAAATGAGAATTGATTTCAAGCACAATCGTCACAGGAAATGCCTGACCTGTAAGAGTGAGTTTCTGGCATAACTTGCGTCTCCCATTCCGCCATTCATGTGAAGTACTTGATCAACTGCCATAATGTCTATTTGTAGTTATCTCTGTGTTTCTCTCTCACTCTTTCTTTCTCTTTTGTGCTTGTGATATGGTCAGGGAAATGCTCCTCTATATATAGACCAAGCCAGCTATTTGCACCAATTATGATGAAAGCTTAATCGTGTTAAGAAATTGCATCATAAGGGTTCGGGGTTTGATAACTTTTGTCTACGTAATCATACAACGTAGTAGACGATGATCTTGGGGTTGTTGGATTAAGGTTTTTGTTTACCATAATTAACGATTTTTTTCTAATCAACTTATAATAATTTATGCCTAAGTGATGAATACGACTATAAAAGGATTCGTGAGGTTCCACATGTGGTTTGCGTTGAATTAAGCCACAAATTCTTTTTGGAAGTCAATTAAAACACGTATTTTAAACATGTGTTTCGTGGGATGCAGGTTTATGAATATGCATTGAATTAAACCACATGTTTTATATGACACAAAAAATTGTACTCTCAGTTAAATTAAAAGTTGTTACTGAAAGCAGTAATATTAATTACTATTATTAATAATATCCAAAATTTAAAATTGTCACTTTCGGTTATAAATATGTCTGTCACTAATTAAATAGTAATTAATTTAAAAAATGGTCACCATGTAATATTTTTGTGACAAAAGTATTGACTTTAAATTCTATAGAATGTATGATAAAACTATATGACTACAATAACTTTACATATTTACAACAAATTTGTCAATACAAATAATATAAATTAGTGATAAAAAATAAATCACCATAATTAATCCAAACAATAATGACAATTAAATATGTTTTATCATAAAAAAACCTCATATTTACGACAAAATGATAGTTACAAAAAAGTTGTCATTAAATATCTTTAACTCTTGTAGTGTAATTCTTTTAATATTGATAACAAAATTACACCATATCTTTGGTTCTTCGTATATGGAAATGCAACTTTTAACCACTTATTTCTTGCATTCGTTGCAAGAATACTATGTCTCATCTTTAATAATCACAGCTAGCTTTGTTAAGTAAACCTTAAAAGATCATTGATCATATGCCATCGTGTTTCACATTCAGGGCCTACCCAAGTCATTTGCTTTCCTCTTAATCTTTTTCCTCCAAATCATCAACTTGTAGACAATGGCAAAATCAGATTATTTGAAAAAACAAATACACTACAAGAAAACAGTAAAATTTAATTTATGATGTTTAAAAAACGTCACAAAATCTCAAAAAATGACAAATTATAATCTGTGATGTTTTAAAAAATGTCACAAAAATATCGCGAAATATGGTGTAGGTAAATAATTTCTGCAAAGTTTTCAGAAAAACGTCGTGGAAAACATTGACATTCCGTGACGTTGTTAAAAACGTCACAAAAAGATCGCAAAAAGGCTGATCTTTCTGCAACGTTTTATGAAACGTCGTGGATAACTTTCCACAACGTTTTACGAAAACATCGCGAATCACTTTTAGCGACGTTTGTAGGAAACGTTGCAAAAGGTTTCTTTGACATTCCATGACGTTTTATACAAAAAATGTCCCGGAATGTTTAAATTATTTTTTTTCGATTTTTTCGAAAATAATTTTAATTTAATAATTTTCAATTTTAATAATTATTTTAAATAAAATTTTTAAGAAATTTATTTGTTTAATAACAATTTAATATTATTTATGAATTTTATGAATTTAATTCTTCAACTTTTTTAGTATATCATTAATTTTAATAATTATTCATGTATCACAAGAATTAATTGTAATTTGCAAACATCTCATAATACACTAATTAATATAAAAAGTACATCATAAGCATATAATATATTAATATGAGTACATATATCTAATCTAAATGAATATTATGTGTAGAACATAAAAGTTCTAAGATTTTTTGTTGTTGTTCCACTTCAGTAGTTAATCGATCTTGCATTTGTTCAACTTTTTTATTCAATTCATCGACTTGAGACTATAATTCTTGATTAACCTTCTTCGACTCCTTTAGTTTACCTCGAAGTCTCTTTCTGACCGGAGTCTTCTCTTGTGATCGAGGCCCAACTCCCATGCTAACAACATAATTAGATCTAGTGCCTAAGACTTTGTCGTACAGTTCGTCCACTGTCATCAGATGACCTTGTTCTATTGAATCTGCCAATTCTTTACACATTAATTCCCGAAAAATTAAGAATTAATTAGATACTAAAATTCATAAATACTAAAAAATATTTATAAATGAACTATATACTCACCCATTTTTCTCTGCATTCTGTAGTTGTCCATTGACCTTTACTTTCATCATAATGAGTGTGATACCATAGCTTCATCCGGTCATACTCTTCTCCATCTTTGTCACTCTGTTGTATTGAAATATATTATTAGTAATATTTATTATAAATTTTGGAATGTTAATCAAAGTAAAATATAATTAAACAGATAATAACTTACAATCTCATGCCGTATCGCTACAAAGGCCTTGGAGTTAGAATTTGGTCGACATTTGACCTGACTCCTAGCCAATTTAGCTTTTTGACTTTTTTCCTAACCATAAGCGTAACAAAATATAATTAGTTGTCAATAAAGTTGTGAAATTAAGTTTTGCGATCAAATTAACTAACTTTTGTAACTGATTGCTCCTAATATTCACATAAATCCATCCACTCTGCCACTGTCACATTATACGGCTTAACATCCTTTCCGTGCTTGGTATAATACTTTTTTGAATGAAATCTTTGATCTTAAAGAAAGAAACTTCTTGACAGTAGCATATACATCATTTTCTGTCCTCATTCCCTTGATTTCCAACTTTTGTTGAAAAGATTATAAATCATTGGTCAAAGCTTTAGGCTTATAGAAAACACGTACAAATTAGATAGTTTATAATACTTACGTCTAACTTATCAAATGCAATGTCCAACTCCTCATTAGTTATTTTTTTTCCATTTTTTTCTTACAGGTAAGGAAGTTTAGGATACCAAACCAATCTCACTTGATAATTTGGCAAACTATATGGAGTTAGTTGGTCGTCCTTCAGTAGAGGAGATCTCTATCTCCAATCTCTTACCTATCGCCTTATTAATATTTGCCAATCCGTGTCCTTTTGTGATACTCCTTGTCTTTTTCGAATCAGTCGTGGATCCTAAAAATAACAAAGGAATATTTTACAATTAGCATATAACATACTCTTAATTGTTTAGATAAACAAATTTATTAAATTTATATATTTCACTAATGTGACGTGAAAGATCATACCTACAGTGTTTGCAGAGGTAGCACTAATACTGGGATGAATAATGTCATTTACTGGTGACTGATTATAAGAAGCTGGGCGCATTTCTTGAGAAGTTGCTGAAGAACAAATATTACGTCGCATATTTGTAAGTTGTAAACATTATAAAAAACTTAGTTGAATTACATATTAAATTTGGTTATGAAACACATAACATCCTAACATGTGTATGTTTATACTGTAAAAGAGGAACCATTAGTAACTGAAATGTTCTAGTTTCAACCACAAATGAAACTAAACCACTCAAGGAAAAAGTGACTTTAGATCACGAGGAACCATAAAATAGATAATAAACAAGAACAAAGCACCCCTACAGAATGATTTATTGAGTCATCTAGAAGTAACATAACCTAATAAACAAGAACAAAGCAGGATGGATATTTGAGTTAAAGTGCCACTTTGAACAAGAACTAAGAGGTTTAATCATGTAGGAAGTAGTCATAAGGACATAATTCATGCCAATAACATTAAGAATAAAACAAACTTCATAACATAATATTGCATTTTAGTATCATCCATAGAATTGAAGTGACTTATAATTTCATTGATTTAGTGAATGGCGTAATGCATGCATGTTTGAGGAATAAGAGAAATCCGCATTTGAGACATGGACATGAAATGTTAAAAGTAGTGTTATAATATAAGGAAGCTTATTGCTTTAGAAAATAGAATTTAAGAGTTGTATGGACAAAGCTTTAGTGTACCTAATTCTAACTATTGCATCAGTACTTCATAGCAAATTTTGATTATTTCCATGATAGTTATGATATTCTTGTGTCAGTAAACCCTTTGGAATGAGTGCTTGTACCTAAAACTTCAACAATCTTTTTGATATGTAAAATAACCTTTCTGTTGCTTCTCTTGACATCACTAAATGCTGGATAGATATGAACCTTGGAGAATGATATGTAAAAGGTGAATCACTAAATGAACAAGAGTCTCTTAGGGTGGAACATGATAGATTTATCTACAAGACAACTCTTTGAGTACATTAGGTTAGGTTTAGAATGAAGAGTCTCTTAGGGTAGAACATGATAGATTTAATTGATAGGTTTTTGGGATAAGAACTTTATGATTGTATTATTCTTATTCAACTAGGAAAATCTCTTGTGAAACCCCTCTAAATGACCCTAAAAGTTTATAAACTTGTCTCATGTCATAGAAAACAATTTTTTTCCACACAATCATTTAACTTTTTAGGAATTATCAACAATTGAGACACATTCCTCATGCTGAAATTATTCCTCCTAACCTTGTATTATTGCATGAATTTGTTGAAACTAAGCATATTGATATTATACATTTCCTAAACTCAATAATGGAGTTAAATAGTCTTGTCAATTCTTGCTGCTTTGTAACTGTTATGTGCAATATAGTTTCGCTAAAACTAAGCATAATGATTATGAAACTAGGTAGCATACTTAATTAGTGTAGTCAACTAGATTTGCTTTAACATATAGCATGCGTCATTCACCTACTAAATAACTAGTGAGTAAAAGTATTGCTAGCCACAACACAACTAAACAACTAATGAGCTGGGACAAGGGTTCTGCTAATATGATTTTACCCATACATCTATATTTAGGTTATATTCACATTATGTAATTATAGCACCAAACATGTTTGCACATATTTGTAAAACAAGTATCACAATCTGCTAGTAATCAAATTTTGTACTATCAAATAATCTTCAGCAATTCCTAAAGCTCCTAATCTTTTTCTTTGATGTCAAGTGTCTTTTTCTGAACTAACCAAAACATTTGTCAGCCTAATTCCTAAGGCTCCTAACCTAGAAAATCTTAAGGAATGCAGGCCAATTTCATATTACATTGTCATTTAATAACTTATCTTCAAGATAATAGCTAAGAGGGTAAGAAAGAACTTTCAAAAGTTTCATAAATGCTTGTTAGGGAGCATACGGTAAAGGTAGGAATATAAGAGACAATGTTTGCATAGCTTAAGAGTTTTCTAGGGGTCACTCTAGCAACAAATCCATTAAGAGTTATGTAATGAAAATTAACTTCATTAAGGCTTTTCATACAATTAGTTGGGAATTCATATTGGATGCTCTCCAAGCTTTTGGTTATTTTAGAATGGATTACTAAATGCCTAACTACTATGACCTTTATAGTGATTATAAATGGTGAGCCATCTGATTTATTCAAAGCAAATAGGGGATAAGGTAAGGGGAACCTTTGTCCCTATTTCTCTTTACTATTGATATGAAAATATTGAACAAAATCACCACCCTTTATCAATAAGAATTTGAGTTTTAAGTACCACAATAGATGTTAGGAACTCCAAATCTCAAAACTTGCTTTTGCTAATGATTTACTAATACTATGAGTTGTAGATAATGAGTCATTTGACATATTGAAGAGATCCTTAATATCATTCACGGAAATATTATGCCTAGAATATAACCTTGACAAGAGCTCTATTTACTTATCTTGCAATTTATATAGCAATTAATGGATATATAAATTTCTTTTTTAGAACATTGAATTTTGCATGACTATGTCCCCATTTGGAGATTTTGACATTATGTTATATGAGAATTTTGATTTTGTAACTTTTTATTAGTATACTTTGTTTTTACTATTGTCGGATCCATGTGCTCTATGTTGGTCATCCTTTCCCTAAGGGTTTTATGTTTGCGCCTTTAGACTAGGTAACTTTAACTCTATAGGAATCAACGTTTCAACTTCAAAAGCAAGGTTGAGGGGTGTTTCTCTATTATCTATTCTTGATGTTACCTAGTATGCCTATAATATGTTATAGATATCTCCAACCTAGGTGCCTTTAGAATCCTTGACTTTTGTTTTTAAGCCTTGTAGTATTTTTCTATTTGTGATTTCAACTAACTGTTAGTGACCACACCTGGTACTACATTATTTCCAATGACAGGTGAATGACATAAGTTTGAATACCTTTAGAACTTAACACATTTCTTTATGAATTCTTGAGCATCCATTTGAATTATATACATGAAGTATCCTTACCTTAAGATCCTATGTTATAAGGATAATCCTACTTAATAGGATTACAAGTTCCCCTTTATATATCTTTAAAACATATTGTACTTGAAATTTAGGAATACACCTTAGTTATGGAGAAGTACCTTTAGAAAATATCTCCAGGATTGAGTTATGAGATTCTTTTTTATATCTCTATCATTTTATATCTTTCTTTTTGTAATTATTTTTATATTAGATATTTTTGATCTACTTTATCTTCATTAATGATAATTATTTGATTGATATGTATTGTTATTCACTTTGTCTACTCTTTATAAAATATTTCTTAAGGGGTGACATCATTGTTATCTCTTATTTTATATGTAACTAAATTTATAGTTTTATTGCTTTGAAACTAACTTGGTGCTTGCATATATGTTCTCTTTTACCAACCTAAACTTTTCCTTATACTTTGTTAAGTTATCTTTTTTTATCTTATAGGTGTTGTTAAGTTAGTTTAATACAAATTATAAGTCTAACCTAATATTTATGAGCTTTATTTATAGATCATTAGCCAACTTCAGCCTAAATAATAACGCTTAATACTTTGCCTTATTCTTGGATGCCTTAATAGGTGACCTATATTGTATTTTTATCCCTATGGACTTCTCTAAATTTATCATTGTCTCACCATCCTTTTCTTCAGTTTCCTTATCTATATATATTGTCCATGTCAAGTGCTCGCTATTAGGTATAGGGATATTATGGACTTCATTATATTCTTCTAAAAGAGTTGAAATTTCAAGTACAAAATCTACCTTCGTATTTTATTTCAAGTTTTAGGTGCTTTCATATAAAAAATAGCCTTAATTTTTTACGAAATAACTTTTATCCTTCTTCGGACTTGCTTATTTTATTCTTTTAGGGTTGTAAAGCATTCTTATAGGTTTTTAATGTACTTTCCTTTAGTCTTTATTTTCATAATCATATTGTTTATGCTTTGATGCTTCTCTTAAGTAGAAGACCAAGTTCACTAACCTTTATAGATTGTCCTTACATTTTTTAGATAAAAGACATGATCATGAAATGATAGATGCCTTTGTGCGTGATGAAGGATTTATTCGTTGTCTCCTTTGTTCATCTTGATCTAACTATATTTTATAAAGCTTAAGGTCTTGTGGCCTAAAGTGGCATCCATTAATTGATCTCTATTTAGCAAAGGATAACTCATTATCTATATCTAGCAAAGACATTTGGCTTTCCTGTAGAGATTTAATTTAGCTATCAATCGCCGTAATTAACAATTTAAGCACCTACTTGTTATTCCACATGTGTTACACGAATTGCTCAAACAATCTCAATCACATTAAGAAAAGTTTGATGACTTACCTCCACCATGCAAATCCAAATTAACTACTATAACACAACACAAATCCAAATGCACCACATATAATTGATCAAAACAAACGCAATAACACTCTCAAAACCATATTAAATCATCAAACATAACTTACCTCCACCAAAACACAAAAGCACTCCGAGAAGATAAAACAATGGTAGATAGCATCACTCTAACAACCCACATAAACACTAGCAATGAGAACACAAATCAACGGTCGAAGGTGGCTCGAGAGAGAGGGAAATCACGACAGCAGCAAGCGGTTGACGAAAAATGACTTACCTCCACATTTTTTCATTGACACTAAAGTTGAGACGACCTCACTTTTCTTGGGATGGAGGGGAGACAACGTCGGTTGGAGGGGGGAAAGATAATCAGATAGGTTTTAACAAAACCAAAATGACGTCGTTTGGTTTTAAAAACCAAACGATGTCGTTTTCCACTGAACCAGAATAGCTTAACTACTTGCACTTATGCGACATCATTTTGTTGGGGGGAGGGGGACGATGTCAATTAGGGAGGGGGCTCGGTAGTTAAAACCAAAACAGCATCGTTTGGCCTTTAAAATAAACGACGTCGTTTTGTTCTTCGAGGAACTCAAAACAATTGGTCAGTCTTCCACGACGTTTTCTCTATAAAAATGTCAAGGCTTCTTTTTTGTGATGTTTTCCTGCTAAAACGTCACAAAACGTCTAACAAATCCATGACGTTATTATAAAATGTTGCGAAAAATGAGTAGCTCGACGTTTTTAAAAACGTCATGAAAACTCTAAACAATTCGTGACGTTTTTTCGAAAAACATCGCAAATTGCACTGACTTGTTGTAGTGGTAGAATGTGTTTTTAGTGTTTACTTAATGTATAATCATGTGTTTAGGACTTAGATTTATGTTCTTATTAGTGTTTTGTGTGTTTTATTTTATTAATTGTTATTGTTTTGTGTGTTTTGTTTTATTAATTGTTGTTTAAGGCAAGAGTTTGATCTAAATTATAAGGGTTGTTAGATATATTAGGTGATGAGTGGAGTTAGGGCAAAGAGAAGATAAGATGAAGAAAAAACTGGAGAAACAAGTCTAGCACAATTGTGCATGTACAATAAGGAAGCAATAGGTTGGAAGCCTCTGGCACAATCGTGCAACGATTAGATCAATCTACACAATCATGCAAAGGTGTCTTTTAGGATGTGAGTTTTTATACTTTTGACATTTTTTAGCTATTTTTGGAAGATATACACCTGAAAAATCCCTAGACAAAACCTAAAAGACTCAAGAGTATATAGAGAAGCTAAAACAACCACTTGACAGCTATATAATCATAATTAAAGAAGGTCAAAAGAGAAGAATTCTTAAGAACAAAGCTATAGATTTTCCAGCTCAAGGCAAAGAAGAGAAGATGTTAAGTCATTAAATTGCACTTATTTTGGACTTAATTATTGTTCATGTGTTTAATTCAGTATCTGAAATTAATAGAATTACCGTATAACTGTTTACAGATGGTTTTCAACACCTAAGGATGGAATAAATCTGCAGAATTATTGTATAATTATCGTATAATCCGAAATTTCTAATTTGACAGCAATTCTGTGACTAATCATGGGCACGCCTAAGGATGGAATAAATCTGTAGATCTCTTTTCAAAAGTCAAATTCGAGATTCTCACCATATTTGAAGATTATATTGTCATCTTTCAAGGGGATTGACCACTTAAAATTGGGGAATACAATATCAGACGAGAATCAAGAAAAGATAGGAGGGAAATAGGAAAAGAAAGGCATTAAAAAGGAAAAAACGTGAACAGTATACGTAGGTACTGTTCACGACACTGTTCACGTAGACTAGGTTTAGATAGATTTTCGTTTCTGCTATTTTCTTTTCAATCTTTTTACGTTTTCTGCACTTTCTCCATTAGTATTTTCGTGTTTTTCTGTAAAGACCAG
>JAOSBN010114664.1:0-10100 GCA_027563595.1 Erythroxylum suave
TAATTCAATTAATTAGAAATTTATATGAAAAGTTAATAAGTTAACAAGTTAAAAGTTATTGTTAAAATTATGAATTAAATTAATTATAAATTTGTAACTTACTTAAATTATTTATTAATTATTTTAATAAATAATTAAAATATTTTTGTGGTGGGCGGGTCACAAGGCACGGGTCAAGCCGACCGGACCGGCTCACGGTTAGGCCCGTCCACCCTCGGCCCGACAGCCATACATACTTGGTCCATGGACCGGTCAAACTGGGCCAAACCCTTTGGTTGCAGGCCGAGCCGAGCTGGGCCGGGCTGGGCCGATGTTTTCATCCCTATAATAATGCTTATGCTTTGTTCAACACTTTACATGTTGACGGCCACCTTTTTCAGTGGAGGATACTTTCTATGAGAAAAGAAGGAGAAAAGAAAAAGCTTATATAGCCTTTAGTACTTTAGGAAGTTACTTGGAAGGCAACTTTTGAGAATACATTATGTATCCTTCAATCAATCATAATGCTAATGACAAATATATAACTAACCAACTTTCGTAACTAAATGGTGAAATGTATAATAATCTGGTAGTTATAAAATTATACTATTACTACCTTTTCTCATATAAATTTAGGAAGCTTCTTGAAAAGCAACATTGGGTATATTATTTATGTATGTATGTATATATCATAAAACATTACCAAATTACTTACTAATCACAGACAGAGATGACAATATGCTAACCCATAAGTCTAAATTGGAAAAAAATATTTTATACTTTAATTTTACAAAATTATTTAAAAAGAAATTAGCGATATGGACCCATTGTTATCCCTAAGTTTTAGAGAGATGTTAGAGATTAATTATTATATAAAAATATAATAATTAATTTTATATTAAATATTCTAAAATAGCATTTATATTAAATAAAATATAAAAATAAATTAATTTAATAAAATATTTAAAGCAATAAATTTTAGACAAATTTTGTTGTCTAAAATAAATGTCTTAAAAATTCTACCAACTTTTAGACATTTATAGTATCAAATTATTCAAATATAATTATAGAACCATCAAAGTTTCAAGAGAAAGATTCATGGAAGAAAATATAAATAACAAGTCAGAAGTTATTGAAAAAGAAAAAAGGGAATTCAAATATTTGAATAGGGGCGGCAGTTTGAAATTGAATCGCGAAGAAGAAAGTGGAGAGGTTTCCGTCAGCCAATGAACTCACTGTCGCTTCTACTCTTCGCCTCCTCTCCACCTCCTTCTCTTCCTCTTCTGCTTCTTCTCCTCTTAAGTAAATTCAATTATTATTTACGTCCACTACTACTTGTTTTATGTTTAAACTTATTTCACGGATTTCCTTTTGTGTACGTGTGCTCAGGCTTGGTTTTGATCACGAGCTAAGTAAGAGTAATTTTAGCAAGGACAGTTCGATGAGCTCCACCTCTTCCTCTCTCATCGCCAACAGTCAAGCTTCTTCCAAGCCCATACCCGACCGGAAGATCAGGATCGTCACTGTCGTGTCTCGCTGTTTCTGTCTGCTGTTGTTATTAGTTTAACATAGAGCAACGAGTTCTCTTAGGTAGCAGGGAGAAGACGCACAGAGGAGAAATTCTAATCGTTATTAGGAGTCGGTATAACTGACAACTTGTGGGTATGTTCTCGTCAATTTTGTTCAAGACTTTCAAATTTGATTATAACACTCACTAATCTTTGTACCTTGAATTGGTTTTGTGGTGGTTGCAGAATGTGAACTGGAAACTTTTCGTGAAGTTCCTGTGTGGGTGGGTCCTGAGTCCTGACCGTTGCATTTTGCTGTGGGATCGGTTATGTGATCTTCTGTGCTTCAAGCCTTCAACACGCTCACCATCTGATGTCGTGCCTTGACCTTCCAAACTCCGCACCATTCTTTGACGTTCCACCACATTTTAATTCATAATACTATTATAATGGTTACATGTACGTGTATATGTTCTTACTTCCATTTTCATCCTTTACTTTTTATTTGCCTCACCATAATTTCTGCACTCATAGCTCTTTCTTACGTGTAGGATTCTATGATGTAAAATGTTATATACCCAAACGACAAATCATTATATATATATACATGTATATGAGACTCATATATATACACATGTACCGAAGGCCAATCCTTCTTCCAATGTTGGAGAAACAGGTAACTTTATCATGAATGTCAATTTTTTATTTATAGGTAAAACTTGGAAGACAGAGTTAGGATTCACTATTTCTGTCAGCTGTTCTGGTTATAATAAAAAGTGTTAATTTATTATAATAATATGCAAATACATATTTTAGATTAATTTGTAAAATTTATTATAATAATATGCATGTGAGTAATCTTAAAAAAGATGCACAAACCAAATTGTAACTTTTTTTAACTCAAAACTGGTAGAGATTTTTTACGTAAAAAACTATTTAAAAGTGAAATATCGACAAAGAAAAGTGTCTAAAAGGTTATACAAAGCATCTAAAATAACATCTATGTGTCTAAAACTATCGTCGAAAATGTATATTTTTAACTCATCAATATGTAAATAGATTTTTGACGCTTGATGCATTAAAAAATCTATATTTTTCCACACTTCGATGCATAAAAAATCTATAATTTTTTCGACGCATTTATGTGTCTAAGAAAATCGTTGAAAATAGTTTTTGTGACACACTTTTTTTACGCTTTATGAAACATCTAAAATTATTTTTAAGGCCCAAAAAAGCTTCGAAAAACTCTACCTTTGTATCATTAAACTCCATATTTTGTTGTAATGGTATCTTTACTAAACCAAGAAATATCCAGTCTTTTTCCCTCAATCTCCAAGATCAGAACGACCTAGAACAAAGAATATAACACCTGTAGATTGGCTCTTCATTCTGATGTGGGAGGCAACTCTGGAGGGTCATCGATTGGGGGTGGTGAAGATGACCCGAAATCAAGATTTGGGAAGAAACCAGGTGGCCTCTCGCGAGGTTCTATTGAAAGCAATTGGCTTGAATCACCCACAACATCAACCCATCCATAATGAGGTTCAACCCTTAGTCACAAACACACGTGTTAATCTCGAACTCCACAAGGAAAAATGTATATATAGTTTTGCTTGTTTCCGTGCACATTCTACTGTGACCAGCTATTCAAATATAGCAAATTATGTGATAAGAAAGCATGTTCTTACTCGTAGTATGCTTCCTCATCCACGACTATATCCTGTTGGACCAATGAAGGTTGACAAATTAAATACTTCTATGTTTTGATAATAATAAAATTTATAGAATTGGTTAAGAAATACTTTCAGGTATTTGGATTGAAATTCAAGATTGACATATCTTCAACGTGCAAGAGATAAACAACGTTCAGATAAATTCAAATCAGAATCTCAACGAATTAGATTAAAGATTATGTAAGATATGTACGTTGGAATTAAGTACTAGTCGACTATCAAGCTGTAAGTCGACTAATAATATTAGATCTGTCAGTTCGTGCCAAAATAAGTCGACCAACATGTTACAAGTCGACTAAAAACAACAGACCTGTAAAGTGAATAAGTGCACTAGTCGACTATCATCACATTAGTCGACTATTTGAAGAGAGGAGATGAAACTCGCATGAAAAATGTTGGTACTAGTCGACTATCCCTTTAAGACAAAGTTGACTATAATACATTAGTCGACTATCAGGTGTATCTGAACAAATCTGACTGAGTAAATTGATTACAAACGGGAAGAAAATCATACTACAACAGCTATGAGCAATCTACAACGGATAGAAGAATTCCACAACGTCTAGAAAGCATATGGAAGCCTGCAAATAAATATTGGAACATCAAATGATCACTTACACAAGTCCAAAGTGAAGAAAAGTTACAAAATTCCAGATTTGCTCTCAACTTTGCTCTTAGCTTGTTCTTAATTCTATTATGCTGTACTGAGCATTATCATTTCAATTACCTATCATTGTGATTATTGTGAGTTGAGTGATTAGAGGAAAATCACTTGGGAGGTAGGATTTGTGTCGGAAAACAGATCGATTGTGAGGTGTAGCTTGAGCCGGAAATCAAGTGGTATTGAAAAGTTCACATTGAACTAAAAAGTATGTAGTAAAGTGTTTTGCTAGAAGACGTAGGTTTTAGCACCGAACCTCTATAAAAACAGTGTTTGCCTCTCTTCCTTACTCTTTTACTTTTCAATTTTTGATTTTTTATTTTGTGTGTTCTAATTCTTGGTTTTTTGTAGCACTTAGCGAAAAAGTTTAAAAGATCTATTCAACCCCCCTTCTAGATCGTTTTCATATCCCAACTGTCACCTTTTGTGCTCTTTCCATACTTGCGAATTTTCCTGGTAGAAAATCGCAAGGCATATTAGTTTCCAATGCTGCTAGTGAAACAATAAAATCAGCTCTCAACTTCTGCTTGACTGGTGTTGCAATAATAGAAAAACTTTAAAGCATGCTGTTTATATATGCCGGTAAAAATAGAACCAGTATATATATTTAGCACAAATCAAGTTATCAGATTTTAAAACCTTATTGGCTCAACTAATAAAATTGAACTCGGAATTTCACATGAGAGATATACCTGAGGATCCATCCGCATATCAAGTGGTCCATTAGCAAGCACACTGAATCCTCTTTCAGGATCATTCACCTAAGGAAAAGGAAAAAACAAGAGAAAACGTTGGAGTACACATTGAAAAGGTAAGGAAAAGATTAATACATAGAGAGAGTGACATCAAACCTGCAACGACTTGATTATCTGTCATCCCGAAAATCTAAACTTCAAACTCAAATTGTGGAATATCCAAACAAGGTTTAGAAGAGGAGAGAACGAGAGAGTACAGACAACGAAGGAATGACCGGCGGCGCCAAGAGTGCAATCGAAGAAGGAGAGAAGCGATAAAGAAGAGAAGACGTCGACAACTTCGCAGATCATAATAGGAACATGAGTTTGATTGGAAAGAAAATCAAATTGGTTAAAAGTGTCTACCAGGTCATAAGTCTTCACTGAACGAGTTCTCTCCTCTTCTCTTTGTCTCTCTTCACCAATGTCGTCTTAGGCTTGCCCTTCTGGTGGCTGTGAGCAGTAGCAATGCATCTGGAGCAGAAAGATGGGTTTAAAGTGACATGGCTCAACTAATCAAATGGTAAGTCACGAACTCTATTAGTTACGTGAAGAGACTAAACAGAAGGGAATGACGTAGTGCGTTCTTAGTAATCTGAAATTTGTTTGAAAGTAATAGTTAGGAACAACCCGTAATTAGGAACAACCCGTAACTACCCTACGAAAACGAAAACCCAGCCAAACAATGAATTGTTAGGACATGGTAAGCAGAATGGGAAAGCAGAATCGAAAGTCAAATTTAAATTCCAATCCATCCATACACAATCTAAAAAGTCGAGACAACACTAATTAAACAGACAAGCATGCAAGCAAAAAGATCCGAAATCATCTCAAAAGCTAGAGAAGACAAAAAAAGCAGAGGGGACAAAACAGAGGTTTAGTTTAGGAGAAAGCAAGAGTAGAGTAGATCTGTAAACCCTAAACCCTAGATCTGTAATTCGGAATCATCTCACGTTAGCAACGATAATGTCTAAAATTTGTGTACAGACTAATGTTAATATTTAAATTAAACAATTAATCCCAGAAAGAAAGAAAGAAAGAAAAAACAGATAAAGCATCGGCATTGTTGTTTGAATTAAAGTTAAGGACTTTTGGGCTACCGAATAAAATATTTAAGAAATAACAAAGAAACATGAGAAGGAATAATAAGTGGTTGAATTCTCCAATGCTTTCGTGACGAATTTAATTGCATTTAATTTATTGAACTTGACGATAATCAATATTAACCGTAGTTTAATCTATTGAAATTACTTCTTAAAATTTTAGGAAAAATATTTTAAGAGAAGTTTCTTCCAAGTAATATTCGCGGGAGACCGTTGAGGCCGCAAATGATAATAGTCATCCTTTGCTTTTATCGAGAAGGGTAATTTTATTTATTTTAAATTTAGTTTTTAATAATGAAATGTTGTATTGAAATAAATGGAATTTGTATTAGTAATTATTATTATGACAAAGTAAATCAAAATTTATATTTAAATTAATTTATTATATTATTGATAATGACAAATCTAAGTTTTGGACACTTTTTTAACACATTTTTTAGACAACTTTTACCATTTTAACTAAATGTCTAAAAATTCTACCAATTTTTATATTATTTAAGACACTTATTAGATGCGTCTAGGCATAAGCGTCTAAAATCTCCTTATTTTGTTGTTGTGAATTAATGAAAGATTAATGGTACTATATATGTTTCTCGATCAAATAATATTTTAAAAATCAATGTATATTTTATCAAACTAATAGATTAAATCTATTTTCATCACTATCTCAATAATATATACATTTTTATATAATATAATAAAACATTTTTATTAACAAAAATAAACACCTTGAATATTTCTCAAAAAATTTAGTTGCGAATTGATCTAATTGATTATGTAAATATCTATTATTGTTAACTCTAATATTTACTGGAATGTAGTATCATAAGCAATAGCCTCAATGTTGGTACGATGGTGAGTATTCACTATTTAGGAGTTATACCGCTCTTATCCAATCTAGTGTTGGTGACATATATGTTTGTGAGATGAGTTTATCATTTTTCATTATTAACTTCTCTGGTCATTATATTTATACCAGCCATAGTCAGTTAAGACTCTTTCTTGATTGTACCAAGTCTACTTACAAAAGACCTAACAATGGTTCTTGTTAAGGTTGGTTTTAAGAAACATTATTCTAATTGCTTAACTTTTGTTGACTTTTTAAATAGCAGTTACAAGGCTAAGCTGCTGGATTTTTTGCTTTATTTGCAGCAATCATTGACATTTTCAGTCAGATATTTTTATCTTGTATTAGCCATTTCAAATTTATAAAATTGCACAATATAATATGTCATATCTTTTTTATATAGATGTGGAATAATTTCAATACTACTTTGTTTTGTTATTTGTTTAAAATTTTTGTAATTAAAACTTACTCAAAGAAATTTCATAGCTCAAAACTAATTAAATAATATTTTACTTAATGTACAAGTATTTAAATTATAATTACAATCGATTAACTACTAGTTAATACTTAAGTACACATAATCTGATATATTCGTATAATAAAATGTTAAAAAGAATTATTCGGCTAATTGAAAACTTTTAGGAACATCTTTCATTTAATTAAAGCTACATAGATTTTTAAAAATATCAAGCTCATGATTATAATTTATTATTAAAAATGCTTATGATTAAAGTTTTAAAAATTAAACATTTTGTATTAAACTTTATAATTATTTTATTTATAAATTTAATAATTTTACCTTATCTCACTTGTGTAAATTTATGTTCTATGTATACAGTTGTACATCATGTATTGTTGTTTATCTTTGGGGGTCCATTCGTCATTGGATTTTTGATTTGTAAGTGGAGGAGGAGACATTTATCAGTGTATGAAAATATTGAGGAGTTCCTCCAAACTCATTAAGATTTCATGTCAATTCGATATTCTTATTTTGACATCAAGAAAATAACCAAAAATTTTAAAGACAAGTTGGATCAAAGAAGCTATGGCTCTGTATATAAAGGAAGACTTCAAAGTGGTCATCTTACAGCTATAAAATTGTTAGGCTATTTTAAAAGTAATGGCCAAGATTTTTTTTCTTAATGAAGTTGGTACCTTTGGAACAATATACCATGTCAATGTGGTGAAACTTGTTAATTTTTGTGTTCAAGGATCAAAGTGTGCTCTTGTGTATAAGTTCATGCCTAACGATTCTTTAGACAAGTACTTGTTTTCTCCTAAGTCAACAATTCAATCAGTATAGAGAAGATGTATGAAAATTCTTTTGGAGAATATTAATATTTTTTTTATACACTTTTACTTCACCAAAAGTTATATTAGTTCTACATACATCACATCATTATTTTTATGTCTTTATATAGATTGGGTAGGAGTCTGAAAGTAAAATTGACTAATAAATTAACTTATATAATCAAATTGAATTGCTACATAACTTTTTTTATGAAAAAAACCTAACTTGATAGTAAATATTGTAAAAAAAATCAAATTGAACTTCAAATATATCAATTTTTAATTACACGTCAAATTTTATTAACTATTACAATACAAGTTGAAGACAATAAAGCTACCATGTATATAAAAAACTATTTAAAAATTTATATTAACTTCTAATAAGTTTTTAAAAAGGTACTCTCTACAGTAAAAACTTAACTAATTTATAATAAAAATATTACAATTTCATAGCGAATCATCCATCCTCTCCCTTTATATGATTATTTAAAATATAAAATTATGCATATTTGACTGTTAACATTTTCTAAACATGGAAAAAATATTTCCTTTTTAAAATTTTTCTAAAATGTGAAATATTTTAGAACATTTAATTCTTTATTTTCATTAAATTAACCTTTAATTTTTTAAAATTACCTCATAACCCTTGGTCTCCTAAATTAGATTCACATGATTTAACTAACGAGTGAAACCAGTTTAAACCCTTAAGGTTGAGAAGCAAAAGGAGGAATTTGCCTGAGGAGGGGCTCGCATTTGATTAACTAATTAGTGATGCAATAGCTTTCCAATATATTATTTTGAAAAGTTAAAAAGAAACTTTTATCCATCAATGTAAGGGTCGCAACTTACAACGAATCCATACACAGGAATGTCAACAGGTTGGCCTAGCCAAATTATATTCTAGGAGGGTCTGGTCCATGTCCCGGGAGGGCTAGAATGATTCGGCCCGAAAGTTTAATACATTTTAAAAAATGTTTATATAGTTATTTTAAGAAATTTTGAAAAATTATAGCTATATTTTTTTTGAATTCATAAATTATAAATTATAGCATAACCATTTATAATAAAGTGTAGGCTGAAATTACTTATAAATAATACACAAAATTTTATATAAAATAAATGGTATAAAATATGAACCAATATATTTCTGTTAAAAATATGTAGCTATGATAATGTTGTTATAATTATTCCCTACAAACAAGTAAATTTAATTTTAATTTTGTATTTTTATTATAATTAATAAAATAAATGAAAAAATTATTTTCTAAGTACAATTTATTTCAAATATTATTTTTATGTGTTTAAAAAATTATTATAATTATTTTTAATATGATTTTTAAAATACATATATTAAGTTTGTAATATAATATTTTCAAACTTCTAATGTTCTTATAAATTATGTACAAAACTCTTAATTAATTAATGTTGTTGTAACTTATATACTTAAAATAATAATTATACATGTAACTTTTAGTTATTGTTGATTTTTTTTACTTCTATAAATATTATCCTTTCATATCATATCTATTATTAAATAATCATTGCAAAATTTCATATTTTTTAAAACATATGAAAACAAAATAAATATCATGATTACTCTTAACGCATTTAACCTTTTATTTTATTTTTTATATTTACACAATATATACATTATGCATATATGTATTTATATAACTCTTAAAATGAACCAATCCCGTAATTAATCCTAATCTATCAATTTCGAAAGAATATAAAAGTTATTAAGTTATAAAAACAAATGTGTAAAGTATATTATATTGAAAATACCTATTATTTTATTAAAACTATAATTTATTTTATAATACTTTTGATATGTTTTTATAAATTGTTACTTTTACTAAAATTTACTTAATTATTTTTATATCATTAAAAGTGAATTTGTAAGATATTATCTAGTTGAACGAGTTGATTCTTCAACTCGTAAAAGTTCCTAGTTAACACACCCAATGGCAGTCAATGTTTTGTTAGTATTGTGCAAAAGTTATGAGGTCATTGTTGTCAACTTGTCTCTTATTACAGCATATATGTCTTTATTACACATACACTCTCATACAAACACTTTAAATAAACTTTAAAGGAAATTTATTTAAAAAATGTTATCTGTCACATTCTATACTTCGGAAAATTTACCAAGGAGTAAGGACTCCAACAAAAATTTATTAATAATTATATTATAAGTTTATAACCTCTTTTTATATTTTTTAAAATCATTATATTCTAATTAATC
>JAOSBN010114665.1:0-10100 GCA_027563595.1 Erythroxylum suave
GTCTTTGATATAATTACTTAGCTCTCAATTCTTGAGTTATTGGGGCAGATTTGAACGTTCTTGTCAATTCAGGTTTATGGTTGAGTTTAATTCCTAGTTTTATTTTTATTTTGTTTCCATTACACTTGAATTGAGTAATCTTGTTTCATATTGCTCAGTTGGCACCAAATATCACTCACATACATTTTCTTCATCTAGTATGTGTTTATTTTCGTTTTCCTTGTTTTCTTTACATTAAATTGCATCTAGTTTTGTGTTTTTTTTCCTTACTTTCTTTAGGTATCCTTTTTCTTTCCTTTTGAATTAAACTGCTGTTGTGCTTATTTGGATGGTAGTGATTGACCCGGACAAGTAAAACTATGCCGAATCTAGAGTGGTAAAAGGCAAGAGTGTGTAAGCTTATTTGAGAGTAAAAGTCATCTTCTTGAGTGAAACACGAGGGTATCCATTCTGATTTAGAGAGAAACACGTGAGAGAGTGTGAGAGGAGCTGTTCTAACCTGTTTTTGCATGACCAATTCAAAGGATAGTAAAGGTAGTGACAAGGATGAAAAGAATAGTGAGGCTGATCAAACCACATTCTTTACTTTGGAGGCTATGCAACAACAATTCCAAAGGAGTGAGAACGTGTACAGGGATGTCAGTGATAAATTTGATAGACAAGACCAGGCCATTAGGAATTTACAAAGAGAGGCTTCAACTAATGGTGCAACAAGGAGGCAAAATGCTAGGGAGCCAATTCCTGTGCGCTATGAGTATGAAGATGAAATTGATGATGGGGAAGATGAAGAAGAGTGGCACAGAGTCAGAATTGGTGGAAGAGGGGGACGAAATGATAGAGGATGAGGAAGAGGCTATAGAGGCCAAGACAATGCAAGAGAAGAAGACAGGGTTGAGCATGTTGATAGAAACTTGGGTAGTATCAAGATGAAAATACCATCTTTCCAAGGTAAGAATGATCCCAAAGCTTACTTAGAATGGGAAAGAAAGGTGGAGATGATTTTTGAATGTCATAACTATTTAGAGGAGAAGAAGGTGAAGCTAGCTGCTATGGAATTTCATGATTATGTAGTTGTTTGGTGGGATCAGCCTGTTTTGAATAGAAGGAATGGAGAGGATCCTATCGATACTTGGGTCGAAATAAAAAGGGTCATGAAGAAGAGGTTTATGCCTTAGTTCCTTCTATAGGGAGCTCCATGAAAGGCTCCAAACCTTGAGACAAGGCACCAAAAGTGTAGAAAAGTACCATAAGGAGATGGAGATAGCCATGATTAGGGCTAATGTAGAAGAAGAAAGAGAAGCCACCATGGCATGTTTCTTGGCTGGTTTGAACAAAGACATTGCCAACGTTATTGAATTGCACCAATATGTGGAGTTAGAGGAGATGGTGAATATGGCCAGGAGAAACAAATCAAGTACAAAAGCCCCAACAAGGCTTCTTACCCAAACTTTACAACAAATTGGAACTCCAAATGGTCCAAGAAAGATGAGAAGACCAAAGACATGCCAAAGGAAGAGAAGAACAAGACAGATCCAAAAGGTACTTTTGAAACTCCTAGTTCTTGTAGTTCCAATTCTGAAAAGCATAGGACTATTAAATGCTTTAAATGTCTTGGTATTGGTCATATTGCTTCTTAATTGATACCGCAACAACCTAAAGTCAATGCCTAGATCACCTCCGTTTCAATGATTGTTCCCAATACCTAAACTCAATCAATTTAACACGATCCTTCACCCCCAAAACAGCAAGGAATTGGTAACAAAGAGTACAAAGATTGTAAGAATTGAATTAACACCACAAGTTAGAACTTACTTGATAAGTTGAATCAATCCTTAAGGTAAAACAAGCAAGAATCCGAATTCTCTCTTGTAGAGAAGTTAAGCTTACCTACTATAAAACATCCTCAACCTATAGATTACAATGGTTGAATGATTGTGGGGAGATTTGAGTAACTAGGCAAGTTTTGGTTAGCTTTTCTATTGGGAAGTATTGTGATGAGGTACGTTATGATGTTGTGCCAATGCATGCAAGCCATATCTTATTGGGCAGTCCATGGAAATTTGAGAGGAGAGTGGTCCATAATGGTTTCAAGAACCATTATAAGTTTGTAAAAGATGGGAAACCAGTAACCCTTGTTCCTTTAACACCCAATTATAAGGATCAATTGAAGTGTAGAAAGATGGGTGAACATGAAAAGGTGGTGGGGGCCAAAACTAGTGTGAATGGGCAGAATGTTGTGGAGGCCCAACCAATTAGGGGGAATAAGGATCTTGATAGGAGAGAGGGTAAGAAGAAGATGAGTTTCTTTGCAAAGGAACGTGAGGTTAGGAAAGCCTTATTGGCTGACCAACCCATGATTCTATTGGTGTATAAGGAATCTTATTTTAACACTAATGAAACTAACTCTTCTCTTCCTAGTTTTGTTGTTTCATTGTTCAAGGATGTATTCCCTAGCGAGATTCCCAATGGATTGCCACCCATTAGAGGCATTGAACATCAAATAGACATTATGCTTGGAGCTATCATTCCAAACTGTCCAGCCTATAGGAGTAATCCAGAGGAGACCAAGGAGCTACAAAGGCAAGTGGAGGATGTGATGAGCAAAGGGTATGTGAGGGAAAGCATGAGTCCATGTGTTGTTCCGGTGTTATTAGTACCTAAGAAGGATAGGATTTGGAGAATGTGTATTGATTACTGGGCTGTGAACAACATAACGGTAAAGTATAGACATCCCGTTCCTAGATTAGATGATATGCTTGGTGAATTGCATGGATCTTGTGTGTTTACCAAGATTAATCTTAAAAGTGGTTACCACCAAATTAGAATGAAAGAAGGTGATGAATGGAAAACAACTTTTAAAGAAAATATGTGGTTTGTATAAGTGGTTGGTTATGCCTTTTTGGTTGACTAATGCACCTAGCACTTTTATGAGATTGATGAACCATGTTTTGAGAACTTTCATTGGTAAGTTTGTTGTGGTATACTTTGATAATATTCTGATTTATAGCAAGTGTTTGGACGACCATGATGAACATTTAAGATGTGTACTTGCTGTTTTGAGGAAAGAAAAGTTATTTGCTAACTTTGATAAGTGTACTTTTTGCACGGACAAAGTTATGTTTCTAGGTTACGTTGTTAGTGCAAAGGTGTAGAGGTTGATGAGGACAAAATCAAGGCTATTAGAGATTGGTCGAAAACTACTTCCATTACTGAGATAATATCTTTCCGTGGGTTGGCTAGTTTCTATAGGAGATTTGTCAAAGATTTAATGCTATAACTTCTTCATTGACTGAGATTGTGAAAAAGAATGCGAGATTCCATTTGGTTACATCTCAAGAGAATGCTTTTAATAGTATTAAAAATAGGTTATATTCAGCACCTGTTTTAGCACTACCTAACTTTACTAAAACTTTCAAGATTGAGTGTGATGCCTCAAGTATAGGTATTGGAGCTGTTTTGATGCAAGATAGGTGTCTTGTAGCCTATTTTAGTGAGAAGCTTGGAGGTGCTTCATTGAACTACCCTTCATATGACAAGAAGCTTTATGAACTTGTTAGAGCTTTAGCAACTTGGCAACATTACCTATGGCCTAAGGAGTTTGTGATTCATATTGATCATAAGTCTTTGACCGATTTGAGGGGGCAAGGTGATGGAGAACCATGGCATGTGAAAGACAAGAATTGTTTGATCCAAGAACTTCAAGAGATAGAACGCATGTTGTTCAGTCAGATTTTATCTCATAAAGGTCCAAGAGGCATTGTCTTACTCCTTAAAACCCCAACATGAAGTGTCCAAAGGCCTACAGGGAGTCCAATTGGGAGTAATCACTTAAAATACCATGTGAAAACCATGTGCTATTTAAAAATGAGAAGGACGTGATCTATAAGGTCCAATATGATCAGATCATGTTTTAATTAGTTTCCTTTTTGTTTTCCTTGAAAGAAGGTCATCTAGTCAACACCTTTCTAAGTTTATTTTATTTCCTTTTAGGGATTGATTTGTTTCCTTTTATTTAGTTTCTTCTTTAGGACGTTAAGTTAGGAAGTTTTCCTATAAATAGGCACACTCTATGTACTTTGAATGGGGATTTTGATTTTAGAAATACTATTGAGTATTATTGGGTGCATTCTTGCTTTCTTTGTATTCTTTGAGAATAATTGACTTATCAAAGGAGTGTTCTTCCTTTGTGAAGTCCCAAGGTTAGAGTTCTAAGAGACAAGTTCTCTTAGGGTTCTTACCATTAACCAACATTCTTGCTAGTGTTCTAAGAGGCAAGTTCTCTTAGGGTTCTTTCTATTGACCAACATACTTCTAAGCCCTTTTCTCTTTGTGTTCTATTTCTATCTTTTCAATTTTGTTTCTAGTGCTTCCGTTTGTGTTTGATTCTAGTTGTTCCCATGCATAGTTCCATTGTGTTGAAGGTTCTCTAGGACAAGTTCCTATTAGGTCTCCCATCATTTAGTATCAGAACGCTTACTATTTCATTCACTTTTTGTTCAAATTTTGGCTGAATAATAGGTGTTTCTTCCAATTCAGAATCTCTTCTTTCTCCTTATTTTGGAATCATTCAAATCTAAGCTTTCTAGAGCAAGTTACACTAAGTTGAAATTTGAGAGCATCCAGCTTTTGAAAATTCCTTTGCATTTTTTTGTTTCCATATTTATTTGTGTGAGCTTCAAATTATCTGAAAAAAAAGAAGTAGAAGTCAAAAAAAGGAAAAAAAAAAAAGAAGTAGAAATCAAAAAAAGAAAAAGAAATTGTAAAAAAAAGCAAGAAAAAGAAATTCGTCAGAAAAAGGAAGAAGAAAACAATCAAATTTTGTGTGCTACAGTTTACGGAGGAGTAGAGTACTTTCCTAATTTTTATTGGTTGGACCTTGCTTACTTTCCTATTTGCTCACTTTCTTATTTCAATTACTTTCCTATTTTGCCTTTAGTTTCCTATTTTATTTCTTGCCTCGTTCATCCTTCTTTTGCTTCAAGTTTGTTACTTTCCTTGAGGTAATCACTATCTTAATTCATTTGTTTCCTTTACTTGGTTTCCAACTTCTCCACTTTCCCATCATTTTTCTATCCTTTTGCGTATTTGTCTCCTTCACTTCTTCTTTATTTTCAAAACCTTATTTTCCCTTTTGGATTCTTTGAGAATTTTATTTTGGGATTCTGGTCTTGGCTCCCACTTGGTTTGATTGCTTCTATTTGATTATGTCTTGTTTTGAATAAGGATGCTATAGAAAGCAAGTTGAGTGGTAAAAGGCAAGAGTGTTTTAATTATAGGAAAAGCCAATTTTTGTTTAAACCACAAGTTGTTTGGCATCTTTTGAGTGTGTAGATGTGAGGTTGAGTGGTGAGGTCCATATTGCTTTTTTTAAAAAATTGTTGACTAACATTTTGTAGTTCATAATCATGTCTCAAGAAGATGAATCATATGAACAAGATCTCAATGTCTTTATGAAGGATGTGCAAGATCACTTCCGGAGGTTAAATGCTAGGTTGGATGACATCCAATTCGTGTCAAAGTCCAAAGGTCCTAGAAGGACGTTCCATGAAGAAGATGAAGACGGGCAATCAAGGATGAAGACCCCATCACTAGGAGAGGCAAACAAGCTCCTCCTCATAATGAACTTGACAACATTAAATTGAAAACCCCTTCTTTTCAAGGGAAAAACGATCTTGAGTTATATTTAGAGTAGGAGAAGAAAATAGAACATGGATTTGAGTGTCATACATATAGTGAAGAGAAAATGATAAAACTTGTTGATGTTGAATTTTGTGATTATGCTAGTATTTGGTGGGATCAATTGCAGTAATTTAGAAGATGGAATCTTGAAAGACCAATCTACACATGGCAAGAAATGAAAGCCATAATGAGAAAGTGCTTTGTTCCAAGTCATTACTATCGAGACATTCAAGCGGCTGCAAAGATTGAGGCAAGGATCTATGAGTGTTGAAGAGTAATACCAAGAGATGGAGATCATCATGATTAGGGCCAATGTTGAGGAAGATATGGAAGCTAGCTACCATGAGAAGTTCTTGATAGTTTGCACCCTAAAATTGCTTCCATTGTAGAGCTGCAAAATTTCCTTGACATGGATGAGTTGTTGCATAAGGCCATCATAGTAGAAAAGCAATTAAAGATCCAAAATGGTGCTGGATCGAGTTCGTGGAAGAAAAGCTTCAAGGAGTCCAAAAATTTCTTCAAATCCAAGGGAGATATCAAGCCAAAGGAGGAAAGTAGGCCTAAATTCTCTACCCCAAATCCTAAGGGTAAAAATGACTCTAAACCCTCTTCTTCTTCTAATCCTTCTTATAAAGTTAAGTGCTTTAAATGTCAAAGTTTTGGTCATATTGCTTTTCAATGCCCTAACAAAAGAGCTATGATTTTGGTTGAGAATGGTGATGATGTTAATGAAAGTAGTGACAGTGATGATTTTGATGATAGCCTCCATTGAGGGATGCTTCTGATGTTGATTGTGATGCTGAGGTTGGTGAAGCCTTGGTGGCTAGGTGTGCTCTTAATATCCAACCAAAAGAAGATCTTGAAGAAGAGCAACACGAGCACATCTTTCATATAAGGTGTCTCATTAATGGTAAAGTTTTAGCATGATCATAGATGGTGGAAGTTATACCAATGTTGCCAGAACTTTACTTGTTAACAAGCTTAATTTGCCTATTTTGAAACATCCTAGACCATATAAATTGCAATGGCTAAATGATTGTAGTGAGGTGAAAGTCTCCAAATAAGTGATGATTGCATTTTCTATTGGCAAGTATCATGATGAAATTTTATGTGACATCACCCATGTATACTGGACATGTTTTGCTTAGTAGGCCTTGGCAATTTGACAGGAAAGTTAGGCATGATGGATACAAAAATTGCTATTATTTTCCTTTCCATGGTAAAAATATTGTGTTTAAACCTCTTAGGCCCATTCAAGCTTATGAGGATCAAGTGAGGGTTGAGAAAGAATGCAAAGTGAGAGCAAAAGAAAAGAAAGAGAGAGAGGTTGAAAAGAAGGAAAAAGAGAGAAAATAAAACGAGTGGGAAAAATGAAGAAAAAATAGTGACTTTATTTGCTGGAAAAAGTGAGATACAAGAGAGCTTTAAAATGTGAAGAATCTTATATACTTTTATATAAAGATGTTTTCTTAACTGTTAATGAGCTTGATCCATCTTTTCCATCTAGTGTTTTGTCTTTGTTGCAGGACTTCAGTGGCTTATTTCCAGAGAACATTCCTAATGGATTGCCCCCTTTAAGAGGCATTGAGCACCATATAGACTTCCCTTCCCAAAGCTTCAATTCCAAATGCGCTTGCATATAGAGCCAATCTGGAAGAACCTAAGGAGATCCAAAGACAAGTTGAAGAGCTCATGAAAAAGGGCTTTGTGAGAGAAAGCTTGAGCCCATGTGCTGTGTCGGTTATACTTGTTCTTAAGAAAGATGACAAATGGAAAATGTGTGTTGATTGCAGAGCCATCAATAACATCATGGTGAAATATCATTACCCTATCTCTCATTTAGAT
This sequence comes from Erythroxylum suave, assembly GCA_027563595.1. Classification (NCBI taxonomy): domain Eukaryota; kingdom Viridiplantae; phylum Streptophyta; class Magnoliopsida; order Malpighiales; family Erythroxylaceae; genus Erythroxylum; species Erythroxylum suave. The sequence goes on from JAOSBN010114665.1 coordinate 7,525, forward strand.
GATATGCTTGATGAGTTACATGGTGCTTATATATTTTCTAAAATTGATGTTAGAAGTGGGTACCATCAAATTCACATGAAAAAGCATGATAAGTGGAACACTGCTTTCAAACCTATGTTTGGGTTGTATGAGTGGTTAGTTATGACTTTTGGCTTGACTAATGCACCTAGTACTTTCATGAGTTTGACAAATCATGTGGTTCATCCATTTATTGGAAAGTATGTGGTTGCCTACTTTGATCATATTCTAGTGTATTCCAAGTGTTCAGATGATCATGTGAAACACTTACATGATGTGTTCTGAATTTTAAGACAAAATAAGCTTTATGCCAATTTAGAAAAATTTTCCTTTTGCATGGATACTATTGTGCTTCTTGGTTTTATTGTAGATGCTAAAGGACTTCAAGTTGATGAAGAGAAAGTGAATGCAATTAAAGAATGGCCAACTCCCAAGCATGCAAATGAAGTTCAAAGCTTCCATGGCTTGGCAAGCTTCTATCAGAGATTTATGAAGGACTTCTCTACTATTACTGCCCCTTTGAATGAATTGGTAAAAAAGAAAGTGATTTTTAAATGAGGTGATTCAGAAGAGGTTGCTTTTAACCCCTTGAAAAATAAATTAACAAATGCTCCTCTTCTTATTCTTCCTGATTTTATTAAAGTTTTTGAGGTTGAATTTGACGCTTCTAGAATAGGCATTGGTGCTGTTTTAATGCAGAATTCGAGACCCATTGCTTATTTTAGTGAAAAACTAAGTGGTTCTACTTTAAATTACTCCAATTATGATAGACTAGTATGCTTTAAAAAGGTCTTTAGAGACTTGGCAACATTACTTGTGGCCAAAAGAATTTATAATTCATTCTGAAAGTGAAAGTTTGAAAATTTTGAAGTCCAGGGTAAATTGAGCAAAAGACATGCTAGGTGGCTAGAATTTATTGAAACTTTTCCTTATGCTATTAAACATAAACAAGGGAAATAAAATATTGTGGTTGATGCTCTTTCTAGGAGATACTCTCTTCTTACCTCTATGCATGCTAGATTACTTGGTTTTGAGATGTTGAAGGGCATGTGTGAACTTGATTGTGATTATGCAGGAATTTGGAAATCTTGTGAAAAAAACATGGTATTGATAATTTCTATAAATTTGATGTATTTCTATTAAAAAAAGATTAAGTTTGCATTCCATCTTGCTCTATGCATGAATTACTTGTTAAAAAGACACATGGTGGTGGATTGATGGGTCACTTTGGTGTTGAGAAAACTTTAATTCTTTTGCGTGAACATTTTTATTGGCCTAACATGGGAAAGGTTGTTTCTGTTTGTGCTAAATGTATTACTTATAGGCATGTAAAATCTAAAGTTCAATCACATGGTTTATATTCTCCCTTACCTGTTGCCTCTCATCCTTGGGTTGATATATCTATGGACTTTGTGCTTGGATTGCCAAGATCATCTAGTGGAAAGGATAGTATCTTTGTGGTGGTCGATCGATTTAGCTAGATGGCTTACTTTATTTCTTGTTCTAAAACTAATGATCCTATTCATGCCGCTGACTTGTTCTTTAAAGAGGTTGTAAGATTGCGTAGGTTACCAAAGACGATTGTGAGTAATAGAGAATTAAATTTCTTAGTCACTTTTGGATAACTCTATGGAATAAGCTTGGCACCAAACTCTTGTTTTCTACTTATGCACATCCTCAAACGGAAAGTCAAACTGAAGTGGTAAATAGAACTTTGACTACATTGTTGCGTGCGATCATCCAAAAGAACTTGAAGAATTGGGAAAAGTGTCTCCCACGCATTGAGCTTGCTTATAATAATGCTATTCATTCTTCTACTCAATTTTCTCCTTTTGAGATTGATTATAGGTTTAATCCTTTAACCCCTTTGGAAATTCTTCCATTGCCTTCTAATGAGTTTACTAACCTTGACAGTATGAGAAAGGCTAAATTTGTGGAGGATTTGTTTTCTAAAGTTAGAGTCAACATTGAGAGGAAAAATAAACAATATGCAAAGCAAGCCAATGAAGGCCGAAGGCGTATTATATTTGAACCTGATGATTGGGTTTGGGTATACGTAAGAAAGGAGAGGTTTTCCTAACAAAGGAAATCTAAGCTACAACCAAGAGGAGATGGCTCCTTTCAAGTTTTAGAAAGGATTAAGGACAATGCTTATAAAATTGATTTGCCTAGCTCCTATGGTAATGTAAGTGCTACATTCAATGTATCTGATTTATCCCTCTTTGATGCTGCAAATTCAAGGACGAATCCTTTCGAGGAGTGAGGGAATGATGGAGAACCATGGGTATGTGAACAATAAGAAGAGAAGCATCCATGGTGTGATCCACCTCAAGGAGGCCTAGGATATGACTTGCATGGACATGAGCTTGCAAAAGGAGGCTTAGGAGTTGAAATTGGATCAGATTTGAAGTCTGAATGTGCAAGGCAAGGGGCTGAACGAAATTCCCATATCAAAGTCCCAACATTCAAATCTAATGTTCTTAAAGATCCATTACAAGATGTTGGAGGCCCAATGACAAGAGCTAGGGCCAAAGCAATGAAGCAAGCATTGAATTGTT